>KZ308537.1:211453-237781 GCA_000376725.2 Ladona fulva
GGTGTTCGCGTGTTAATAAAAGTATATGTCACGCAGGTTCTATGAAAATGAGAAGATTTCTTTCTATTTTCTTTTTATAATTATTAACTTATCATGATAAATGAATTAGAAGAAGTGTAAGCTGATATATGTTTGAATTTCAACAAAGATTACTCCAATATCTACACCTTGCGCATATCCATAAATAAAGTGAGTTATTTCTTTGAGGTTCGTTAATGTTACCTACTCGTACGTCACTGTTAGTTACGACTATCATAAAATAGTTAATTGAACAGTACTCCGGATAGCAATGAATATTTAGAGCTTTCATTTTTACGATGTTTGTGATCTTGTATTAAATATTTCCTTTCCCCAAGTTCAGCTGAAATATGAAAAAGAGTGAACCTCGCTTTTAACTAATTCATAGTCATACGTAGCTTAAAATGCATGTGATTTACATTGATGAATGCAAGGAGACGAAAGACCTGCTAACATGATACTAACAAAGTGTGTCAGCGAACAAGGAAAACTATGAATTACCCTCACATAAACTTCCACCCCCTCGAATGGACCATTACCTCACTTTTTTAACATAGCTACAGCGTCTAGCAGAATAACGGGTTTATAGGTGGAGTGTTTCCGGAACTGTTTACTGCCAACCTTACAACCTAGAGAAACTACGTATATGCACTCACTATACGAGATTCCAGGTCACGACTGTGCGCTTGAAAGTATTCGAATTTTACGGTTACTTTGGTGAGACCGGAATTCCCTCTGTTACTTAACACTTTATATTCGACAATATATTCTTGAAAACATACTAGTAAGATATTCAGTATTCACGGAAGTAAACATTCTCTGAACATTCAAAGGGATAAATACGTTGAAATAGAGAAAAACAATTGAAACCATGGTAATATTGTTGTTCTGGATTAGCATCGAAGTAAATGATCAAGCATTTACGAGATTCGTTTTAATAGTTTTTTGAATGACTAAGAAAACATATACATTTTAGAAATAATGATATTTTGACACTGTCGCTTAGTAAATCAATATGCTTAGTCCAACGACTTCTCAGCATTTTTCTACCCTCAGTAACATTAGATTTGTGCAACCATGCAAAATTAACGTCTGCCTTCACTTTAAATCGCCATTTGAAGCGAATCTTCGTCCATTATGCCATTTCTTCACGTTTAGGAACTCTGGGAGCTCAATCCGGCGAAGACGGCGGCGGATTCAAGAGAAAGGTCATACAGTTTTGCAACAACATTCCTAGTGTGTGTGAAGGCGAATTATTGCGATAAAAGAGCACTCTATTCTTTGCAAGAAGTAAAGATTAGCCAGAAAAACAGTTTTTAATCTGCCCAGTAGTGAAGCATAATACTCCTCAGAGATGTTTACGCCCTTCTGGAGGTAGTCTAGGCGTATTATACCATCAGAATTCGAGAAAACTGTGTCCATGACTTTTCCTGTGTTCATGACTAACCGTGTTTGCTATCTTATTGTTAGATACGTTTCCGCTCTATTCCCCCCACTGTTTCAACTGCTCCTTTGTCTCTGTCGTGTTACGATGAATCCGTGTTTCATTTACTGTTATGGAATATGAGGAGAACTCATTGGGTTGAAACAAGTCTAAACACTCTTGACAGATGTCTGTAAGAACGCGTTTTAGTCGATTATTAAAAGCCCCGGCATCCATACAGCGAAAAGCTTTCTCAATTAGGCAGAGGCGTAGCAAAGTTTTGGGGGTTCAACCCCCCCCTAATGAGAACGGAGACAACAATTAACGAAAGTAGGGGAGAGGATGTCCTCTCGCAAATATGCCATTAAACACCGCTGGAGATTCGCATGGCATACATGATGAAATAAATCACTTTCCACTTTCATTTGATGTTGGGCGGAGGTATTTCTGCTCCTGGGTTGTAGGCAATGTAATGTTTACTCCATGGTTCTAAAATCCCCCATGGAAAAATCTTGGCTACTCCCCTGCATACTAGAAACATCGTGTAATGCGTGGAAGGCAGGCCTATCGAGATCTTTACAATGTCAGTGAGCTCGCGTTCCTCCAAACGGCGATCATTGCATCATCCTCTAAAGCGAAGTACATTGTCACGGCTCAACTTGTCGTAACTCAATTTTATTCATTGCTCGGAAACTTCTAATACTTCCATGTTTAAAAGATCGCTTAAACCGAGAAACTAAACGTATATGTTTGAAAATTACCAAAATCACTGAACTTAATAAGTGGAAGAGTAGTTTGGCAACCCTCATCCCATTTTTGTGTTAGGCCGAGAAATTTCATAACGACCCTCGTATTGCAATTTATTTTCTTCAGGAAAACTTTTGCCTTTAATAAGAGATTTAAAACACACTTGGCTTAATTTGTAAGCAGTCAGTTTTTAAAACAATATTCAAGTTTATGAAGCTCCTAGAACTTTATACATTATACCATTATTATGATTAAGTAAAGGTAAATTACTAGGCACGGAAGAGCCGTGCGGCTGAAACCCAAGGAATAACAGGTGTGAAAAATAGCGACATGACTGGGTCTCGAACCCGGGTCTCCTACTTTCCGGGCAGATATTCTAGCCACTGAACCATGCTTTTGTGAGTTGTGTCTCTGTGAGAATCATCTGGCGACAGTTTCTGCCACTAAATATGGAGGCTGCCCTCCTTGCTCACTAAAGCATTCCAAATAGTGTGGAAGAGACGCGGCATGGTAGCTCGGTGTTGAGAATACCTGCCCGGAAAGTGGAAGACTTGGTTCCAGGTACCAGTCATGCATTTCATTCCATACCTGTAATTCCCTATACTATTATTATTTAATAAGAGGCTTTTGCAAATTATACCATTAAGTTTTTCTTATTTGCTAGATATTATCAAGTATAATTAGAGTATCGAACGGATTAGATATAATCCGGTACATCCTGATACCGTTTGATTTAAATGTCAGAATATAATTGAGAACGATTTTATCGCCTTTTGAAACCGATATATGGTTAATCATCAATAAATCATCAATTAAACGGTATATTATATAACATATTTAACCCAATATGGTGACATTTTAATTCGCGTAAAATATGCCAGAACAGATATATTCTCTTCAATCCAATAATTTTTAAAAATTTTCATTGAATATTTCCAGAATATGAAATNAACCATCTAGAGATGTTTTTCGGAGTTTTTTACTTTTTACAGTGGCAATTTTGGCAGAAATCGTGCTGGTTCAAACTTTTCCAACTGAAATAAGCACCTCGAATCAGGATTTACAAACCAATTTGCTCACAGAAAAATTTTTATTTAAATTCGATACCAATAACAACTTTGAGTCGTACTGATTTTTCCATATAATTTTTGACTATATTTCATTGAATATTTCCAGAATATGAAATGGAATCATTAATGTGTAATTTATATTAGGTAGAATACAAAACGGAGATGAAATTTGGTTGTTCGAATGCTGAATTATATATTAAGCTAGTAATCGCAATGTCATTAATTGCTCCCTGTTCATGGAGTTATCACTTTATCAACCTTAACGTCTTTTAAATAAAAGAGAGGCAAGAAATGTAGTTCTCTCGGTGACATAAAACGATCAGCTTATCGCTAATGTACAATTATTGATCTTGTAGCTAACGACTAAGTTTAAAGGACAAGTCGTTTTAGGAACTCATTCTTTCCGCTAGCTATACGCGATAACAGTAAGTTAAATGGGTAACTCGAACGCTTGATGCTTACACCCCCTGCCACACGCCGAAAGGCGGCTTGCAGGGTATTTAGGTAGCTGCAAATCTACGTGCGTAAATAAATGTTTATCCCCAAGGACATCTTGTGGTCCACAAGATAGGCCCGCCAGCATCCGTCAGAGCGCTGGCGTCGCGCATTCCGAGGGTTGGCCAAAGTTTCCGCCGTCGACTGTGAATAGGAAGTTGGCAGGGACATCAATTGGCCTTTTTCCGCATAAGTGTCAAACGTCTTTTTCTCTCAAGACAGTTACATGCACAGAGAATATCTGGAGAATGGAATGAAAAATTAAATAGAAAACGAATGAGAGCCGAATGAGTCTTTTTCCACTATTAAAAAGACAATATATATACAGCAGTATATTTTTAAATGAATGAATGAAATGAATAAATCAAGGCATTAATGAGTGTCATTCATATCTCAAATATCGGTGCTAAAATTCCTTATGTAATACTCAGTAAAAATCAAGGTTCAAAGTTAATGGATTTGTGATTACGGTTACTAGGAATTTAATTGTCACTATAGAGAAACTCTGCCTTCAAGAAGTAAAGTTTTACAAGCCTACAAATAATATCCATGAAAAATTTACCAGCAGAACTTGATAATATAATTGATAATGTTCATTTAGAAAAATATCGCTGACATTTAGGAATGAGAACAGTCCTCTGAGGTGAAACGCTAAAGGAAGGTGTTTGCCTCCTGCTACAGTGATTCTATCGTTCCATCCCACGTTCTTTTGATTCTTTATTCATTTTAAATCAAAATTTCAACCCGAAAACCTGCATTCCCTGTTATCAATGCTTACAGCTCTACTTCTTTGTACTAGGTGACCTTTGAACCAGGCTAGAGATAGCAAGATTATTTCGCTCGCATATCGAAAAAAAAACAGTTCTTCCTATAAAGTGTGGCGATACAAATGTCACTGGAGTTCATTTCAAAGGGCGGTTTTTCCTAGTATTAGCAAAGTTTAACTCCAGTTGTGTCCTTAATTCTATCATTCACGAACGGTTATAGAAGAGACTCTCGTCGGATTTAAAAGGTTTTTAAGTGATCTTTAGGTTACTTTAAGATCACAAAGAGATTCAAATCAGTAAAAAAACTAAGAGATAGCAATTAATTATAGCGAAGCAATTACAAGAAAAAAAATACGATCTTCAGTACCAAATATTCTCTTAGAGAATATAGAATACTGACGCATACACAATGCTTTAAGCCTAGCACAGCCGAGAGTCCGGCTGCCTTGGCTGCCTCTAACAGAATTATCAATAAATGTTGCTAATCGTGGAATCGATGAACTCTGGTTAGACTCCAAGGAGTGGAAGAAAGCAAATGTCACACCCAGTTTCGAGGTGAGATAAAAGGTAATCCAATCGATGATAGGGCCGAATTTGAAGACACCATTTCCACTTCAGTAATCCTTTTCACAAGAGTCATTTACTTACTGTGAAAATGCCGGACATTTCCAATTTCAAAATAAAGTCCAAGGAGGTGACCTAGATATTATATATAACTTGAATATATATAATATCTAGGTATATATATAATATATATAATTTGAATTTCACTCTGAAGGAAAGAAAGATTTCAAAGTGCTCTAAAGTATTTAAGCTGACTCCTTTAGTTTGAAAATAAATGACTTAGGGAGAAATTTTGATACAATTTTGTTTGTCTAAAAGATGGTTAGCAAAGTTGGAGAAGGAGGACTTTTTCTCAAATTTTTATTGGCTCGAATACAATTTAAAGTTTAGTTTCTAGAGGTTTGTCTCATCTAAATAGCGTGGTAGTCGTCACAAGTTAACTTGTAAGTCCCAGACTTGCTTAAAGGATCAATTTGTTTACATGTACATCTTCATCTAGTGACACACTGGTGAATACATTTATAACGTCGAAAAAAACGAGTTTGCAGTTATAAGGAAGCCATATGTTTTATTGCTATCAGCTGGAAAAGTTTCGCTGAAAAAAAAATATTTTGGCAGTTTTTTGCAATACAAATAACTTTACCAGACAATTTTGTACTCAAAGAGCTAACTTTGATCCTTTTACCAAGTCTGGGGTTTATAAGTTAGCTTGCGACGATTGCCATTCAGTTTACATCGGGCAGACCTATAGAAACTTAGAGCTAATTAACATTTAAATCTTTGCTAATTAACATTTAAAACAATTCCTCCTCCTCTCATTCCGCTAATCTTAAACAAACAAACTATATTTAAACAAACGGTATTGTAATAAATTACCTCTGGAAGTCCTTCATTTTCAAACAAAATGAGCCCCTAAAACGCTTTAATAATAATCATAATGTCTTCTTTAATGGAAACAGAAAAATAATCCCAATTTCATCCATTTACATAATCATTTTTATTTACAAATACAAAGAACCATTCCCTAACTGGAAAAATCCAACTAGCCAGGACTCCAACCCAGAAACTTGGGGTTGGTGTGCTTCCACGCTAACCACTCCGCCATCGCGGGCTGTAAGGATCTATTTTAATCTTCTTTTCTTCTCAAGAACAAGCATCTCTTCTCTCTGCCTCCCCTATCCTACAAGCCGCCCTTGCCCTACCCCCACTGACCCTCGACCCCTTTAAGTTCCAGAACCCTAACCCCTTCCCCTCTCCTTCTTCCGCCACCACTTACTCCGTTTTCTTGGCTCCTACATATTGTTAGGTATTTTTAAAATCTTTGATACCTGATGACGGCAGTGTGAAAATTATTATCCCCTTTCGCAAGAAGATAAGGAATTCTAATCACTTTAATGCACCGTAAATGGAAATTAACTTTAGCAATGTTATGAAAGAGTGATAAATATCACTAATGGTTGCAATAGTAAAAAGTAAGAATAATCCGAAAACCACCAAAAATAATGGATTAACCATCTAGAGATGTTTTTCGTAGTTTTTTGGATTAACCATCTAGAGATGTTTTTCGGAGTTTTTTACTTTTTACAGTGGCAATTTTGGCAGAAATCGTGCTGGTTCAAACTTTTCCAACTGAAATAAGCACCTCGAATCAGGATTTACAAACCAATTTGCGCACAGAAAATTTTTATTTAAATTCGATACCAATAACAACTTTGAGTCGTACTGATTTTTCCATATAATTTTTGACTATATTTTTATCTTTGAAGGAATAGTATGGACGCACGCATGGAAAGCATTACAATAGATACGTGCCCTCATTTCGTAACAAAGCTAAAGGTCCTACTGTTAAGCCTCCAACATACGTAAACTTTCATGTCCTGGTTTCTATTTGAAGCCGGGAGCCCGACGTAGATAGGATATAGGCATGCTCGGACGACTATTTCGTGGAAAAAACTGTCGATATGGAAGAGCGTTGAAATGATAATAACGCCAAGAGATTACGCCGATGCCCCCATTAGATTGTCCTTGCGTCCAAATGGGGCCACTACGGCCGCATTTGCTCTAGTTCTACTTTTCTCTCTCTTTTTGAGTTATCTCCGTTTCCGCTGACGTTTCTTCGATTCCCTCCGCGGCCTCCTACGCAATTCACTCTTACGTCACATTCTTCATTGAGGGTCCCTCTTCCCATATTCTCCATACCCGCGACGCTGTAAAGCTCCTCCACACTTTTCATGCAGTCTGAGTCCTTCTTTCATATCCTTAACTTTCCCATTCCATAACTCAATATTCAGAACCATTGAATACCATATATGAAACTCTAAATCTTATAAATTTCCTTTTTATCATTTTCAAAGCATCGGACTATGAATCTTTTAACAATACCATATATATACTTAAGGACGGTTCTTGAGTAATTTTTAGTCGGATGGTATAATTTTTTTTACTTCCAGTTAATTATCAGTTTAGTTTTGATTGCACCAACACCAACATTACGAGTAAGGTGGGAGTGAAAGATTCTCTCAAGGAAGCTGTGAGCATTTTGTTACACTACTCTGTATCTAGTTATGAAACTTCGGCCATCAAGTGATTTTGCGAACGAAGATTTTCTTTGCTGTTTTTCGGACACTGTTAAAGAATATGGATTCGGTTGACCAATGGTTTGAATTCGCCTACGAACGTAAGTACAAGTCATTCAGAAACTACCCGATCCAAGTACACTGCATATCATTAAAAGAAAATGGTAGTTCTTCGGCAATAGATATTTAAGGATTAATAGGCTTCTTATAAGAACTTACGTTTCGGCTGAGAATGATTTAGAGTGACCAATTTGACTTTGAAAATAACTACCTTCAATAGTAAAGATAGAGTATTTTTGTGCTCAACTTAAATTGTGCTTCAACTTCTTTTCCCAATACTAGAATACATCCGCAGGTAGAAATGTCAATCATTGCATTTTTGCCGCAAAATGCATAAACAGTATATCCATACTGAATAATCGTGCACCTCCTCTGCAAAAGAAACGAATGCGCCCATCCACAAGGACCTCTATTCGTCTTCTTCGGAACTAGTCTTTCCTCATTTTCTCCGATTGGTAAGCTTTCCACGAACACAGAAGAAATCTCTTTTCTTAGGCCTACTCTTCCCGTCTGATCCTCCACCAGACCCCAGCATTTATTTTTAAGGGTTCGAGGGGAGAATTTTTTGTCGCATTCTGAATATTGAAACAAGTTATTTTTTGTCTCAACGCGAACGGCGAAGCGTTACCTTTCTCGACGGAAGCATTTTATTTTGGAGCCGAGGAAAGAAATATCCATCCACAGAGTTGGTTTGCGGGGGGTGGATGCTAAATTTACTATATTTCCGACTTCAAAGGACAAACTTTGAGCGAAATTTCAGCCGACTTTCTAGTTTCTCCGAGAATGAGTTTCCAAAGTATGTGTTTTTTCTGAGTCGATCAGAATTTCATCCCGAATGTTTCCGAGCATATATTCTGTTGTGAGACTTATGACTTTTATGTTACCATTCCCGGTGCATAGACACAGCTTAACACGTAAACCACTTATCGTGGTTTCGTTTCCAATGTTACAGGGAAAAATTATTCCGACTCAAATGAAGTGGAGAAGTCATCTGTAGATTTAAAACTAGGATGTATTTGAAAACAAAATTCAGTGTTTTGGTTTTCTTTTACGCCGTTAGTTATCGAAGGCTAGTTATCACTGCCATTACAGAACGGAGTAATTGCATTGAGAGCTGAACAATCGAAAGACAGTGCTGAAAAGGATCATGATATCACATTTAGTAGAAATTGGAGTCATTATGCTAAGTATGATTTAGGAAGTATTAAATAAAACGTTTTTGCTAGAAAGATTTGGTATAAACATGGCAGCGTCAAACGATTAAGGAAAGGTTGATTTTTCGTGAATAAACCTTCAAAATATTCCGCTAAATATTTTCTCACTCCTGCAGTTATATGTTAACAGGTGAAGTTTAAAATCTAAACCCTACCGAAAATGTAACCATTCTTAACGATGTTCAACCTTATCTTAAGTACTTAGAAAATACCAAAATTGTCCAATATTTATTATTATTATTATTCATTCAAAAGGCTGCGGTGTGGAATCTATTCCACGGTGGCAACCGTATACATAATAAACATCAATCCTACATCATAATCAACCAAGCAATACAATATATGCCCCAAAATAACGACTAAATATATTTTTGTGGAAAAAGTACAAATCATATTTATTTGTACGTGATGGATTTCCACAAAACGTCGCCTGAGACTGTGAATTTTAATATGGAATATATTCCACGGTGGCAACCGTATACATAATTAAGCATCATTCCTAGATCATGGTGAACCAAATAACACAATATATACCCCAAAATAACTACGATATATACAATACAAATACAATTATGAAATCATAGAGTCAACTTATGTGACTATCTCTCTATACTCTCACAATGCAAGGCTATGTACGATCATAAAACCCTGTCATAAAAATACTTCAAAGTTTACGCAGTATACCTTTCCTTTAGATTTATAATTAAATCTCCGCAGCCTTAATTCTGGAAGGAAGCTACGCTACGTTATCACAGTCCAAGAGTTAAGACATCGATATCTTCAAAACCCATTCAGCAGGTAAAAGCAGACATTTATATACACGTCATCTCAGACCCAAATTTATCAAAATTATTGGAAATCGGTCGAGCGCGTGAAAAAAAGCAGAGAAAATGATCGAATCCACGAACCGCAATAATCTAATGAAGAACTGCGCAGTAAGCGAAATTCTTGAATAACTGCGGCGACGATTCGGGCCTAAAACTGCGTGGGCTTCGACCGACAAAAATGCACATGTCGCAGAACGGAATCCAACAGAAATTCCATCTTCTGCAGAGAAGAGTTTCTCTTTTGATCGGGCGAGCACTGCTCTGCATAACCCAAATCTGTATTTCATTCACGCCGCCCTCAATGGCGTCGAGCGATAATTACTTCAACTTCGGCCGTGGTTTTTCGCACGTATCTCCGAAATACTAGCGATAATTGAAACCTCCCGGTTCGTTCATCGCGCAAACCACTTAAACGAAAAATTCATTCATCAGGCGCTAGGGTTCTGCGCATGCTCCCGCGGGCGGCGATGACGTCAGCGACGCCTCTCCCTCTCCGACGCCCCTAGACTGCTCATCGGCTAGAGAGGCCCTTTTTTCGTCGGCTCTAATCCATCAAATTAAGTGAATGAATCTTCCTTTTGAATTAGGGGATTTGAAGAATTTTCCATCCTGTTTCTCCGGTTGTTGGACCACGTGGAGTCCGCGCCCGGATTGGGGCTCGAGTGCTGAGCAAAAAGGTTTCTTTGCGCGCCGAAGAATGAAACTGAGCAAAAATTCCTTAATTCTCTTAGCTAGGTGATCTCCATTTCGAGACTGTTCGAGTTTAATTCTTATGTATGACGTCCTATTTCGGAGACTAGCTAATTGTTGCGTGATACATCTTATTTAAGCCGAATTCCATGCGATTGTAGCTCAATGAGGATATCGATGCATGGCGAAATATTCTAAATATCGTTAAGGTATGACGCCTTAATAATTTGATTTGTTTATTGAGATTAAATTCTGTTCATATACATTTATATTGATCTCTATGGATTCATAGTGCATCAAAATACATCGCCATGATAATCGTGAAACGTTTTTTGTCCAGTTACCCCAGCATGAATGGAAGATCGATGTCCTTATTTTCCAAATCGTACGCCTTTCATTCATTCTCTTGCAGCTACTTCGACGGCATTATAACACCAAACTTTTTCGAATTCATAACATCCCCTACACATATACGCAAATGTTTTGGAAGTGTATCTTCCCATACGTCATACGGCGATGAAATCCTAAGTTTCGCCCATTAAAGGCACTTTATTGGCTGAAGAGCTCACGTCCCTGTTTACGACATCATAAACCAAATAATTGGACGGCAACCCAAAGCACACGCTGAAAACTACGCGGTAACTCAATATTCAAGATATTAAACGATATAAAAGACGTCAGACAACGCACTAATACATCTTTCACTCACTGGGACGCCCAAACAGTAAACACCCTTATCGTTCGAATCATTTTCCAATTTATAAAGCCGTAAATCATCTCGATCGGTTTGCGCAGCAAAGGTCAAACCGATCGTTGGATCCAAAAAAAAACGAAGACTTCGACGGCTGAGAACATGCATCCGGTAGCCCTTTCATCAGCGCCGAAAGGCCCGCAAGATGGCGTGCGGGAAATTTAATTTAAAACGAAGAACCCTCCCGATTAAGGAAGCTGGAGGGGCCCTGGTTACTTCATATTCTCTCTTGATTTTTCTCCGTTGAAAATCCTTCCGAAGATATTAGCACTCTTCACTCATTTCACGTTCATACTCTCGGCCACAATCGCGTGCCTTTCAAACTTTGGACCTCACCCATTTCTTTTCCCCTTTTTACCTCCCCCTCCCTTCAATTCCATCTCCAAAAACAGCCTTCGCAACCCACCCTCGCCATTTGCCCTCTTCACCTCCCCCTACCGCCCCCCTACCACCCCTTCCCCTCGCGGCCCACCCCTCCGTCGAGCAGCTCGCCCTCCCCAAAAGGAACCAGCCACCTACGCAAGAAGCAGCTCGTGACCTGAATCTTCTCTTAGTTAGGGAGAGAGGAGCCCAGTGGGGATTGAACGGGGAAAAGGAAGACCGCGAGCACAGAATGCGTGGAAGAGATGAGAATACGGGAACGAATGGAGAGGTAGACAGGATAAGGTGGAGAAAGAGAGGATAAAATTAAGGATGAGAGGGTTTGGCGATACACGAGAACGATTCGTTAAAGTTGGAATGGAACGGCGTAAAGGGCGATGTGGAATGAAGGGAAAAGGCGCAATTGAAAGGTAGGATAAGACGGGAGTGTTTACGCATTTATGGAGCGCTATAGAGAACTAGGAGATAAAATTTAATCACGAGTAAGAATACGACTAAGTGAAATTTTCGAATCGGAGATGTCACTCAACGTTTGATCCCTTCCATAATGAAATTTCATTGATACGGTATGATGAAAATAGGATAACAAAAGGACTGAGAAATAGCTTACGGAGCACAAAGAGGGATTATGAGAAAAATGAGAGATTATTCAGTTGGCTACGGTTGTGGTGAATGACATAGGAAGAGTGGTTGTGGTGATATATCTTGGGCACAGAAATATTTCAGTTGTTATTCAGTAAAGAAGACAATATCCGGAAGGTAGAAAAGGAATAAGGCCTGAGTAAAACATGATACGTTAAATAAAAATAATAGTAATCACGTGTCTATTTAGGCGAATTTTAGTCTAATAAACCACTTTTACAATAAACCTTGTAAAGACGAACAAAAAAACCATGCCCTAACCAGTACTCGAACCCGGAACCTCGGCATTCGTAAGCTAGCACGCTAACCACTACGACACCGAAGCGATCCTCGGTTGAAGGATAACTTATTCTTCCCTTGACACTTGTATACCACTACTAGTAACATCTAGTCCTATTTTACAGAGTAATCTCGAATAAAACAAGTCGATAAGCCAGTCTCGACGCAACAAAAGATTTAGCTTGTAAAGAAAATTATTAATGGTGTAAAAGAGGGATCCCGATCGTCATTCCGAAACTAAAATTATATCTACATGACTGACCCACATCACTCACTTTCCAGAAAGCTATTCTAACTATTCTAACAACTAAACTACCACTCCATTTGCGGAACTGAGAGGACATTGTAGTTTAGTGGTAGGAATACTTGCCTGTAAAATGAGAGCTTCTAGTTATAGTTATGTAGATGTTGGTAGTAGTATTGTTAAAAGTGCTTCGACAGCTTATGTCATTTCGCACATGGTCTCCTACCGGGAATCGAACCCGGGACCGCTTTCACCGAAGTCGAACGTGTTGCCAACTTGGCTATTCAGGAACTCTATGTAGATGTTTTTCACTTCAGCAGCTCCCTGGGTTTTCAGCCGCACAATTATCCGTGCAAAGTTTAATACCTTCCCTCGTAATCGCAAAGACTTCGAATAAAAAAAAACGACTTTTTCCTGCATAAATCAAGGAAAGCGATCAATCCATTGCTCTATACAGAGAATTGCATTTGAAAAGTTCCTCTCAAGTCGAAGTTCGTAAAGGTAACAAGTAAAGGATTTGGGAATAGACCGTCGAGAACTGGCGTTATAACGCGAGAAAACTCTCCGATCGATGAAAGCAACAAAGGGAGGTTAACCAGATTATGCGACACCATGATATCACACAGTTATCTGGAGTGTCATCTGGGAATGATGCGAGAAAGATAGTTGGAAAATTCACCGCAAGGAAAAGTGAGACGCTAAAACAAACATCAAATGAATGCTAACTGAACTCGCGGCACAAAGGGAGAAGAATGTAGTGCGTACGGATCGCGATGTTCTTAAGTGGAAGAAACGACGGAAATACGAAAGAAGCGAAAACTCGAGGGAAGGCAAATATCGCGTTTAAGAATAGGTGGAGAAGTCGGAAGAGGAAATGCGAGAAGGGAATTGGTGAAAGGAAGGCTTTGAAGGAAAAGGTCTGCAGATGACGTGAAGCGATGGATTGAAGGGAGGAATATGTGAAAGGTGGAGGAGAAGGAGAAAAACATACAGAGCTAAGGGATTTCCCGCTCAAGCAAAGGTGGAAAGTAAAATGAAGGCGAAGCTAGTAAAAAAGAGGTGGTAAATCGACGGGGCCGGTTATAAAGTTTTAATGTTTATATTTTTAATGTCATCAAACTTCCTTCCTTCGTTTCATCAGTTTACATCGAATTATATCCTATTATCTCGATTTACTTCGAGTAAAGTCGATTAATACCGATACCGTCGAATGTATATAATCGATTAATATCGATATCATCGATTAATATCGATATCATCGATTAATATCGATATCATCGATTAATATCGATATCATCGATTAATATCGATATCATCGATTAATATCGGTATAATCGATTAATATCAATATCATCGATTAATATCTATATCATCGCATCTATAATATCGATTAATAGCGATTTATATAAAGTATATCAATTTATAACGGGTAATATCGAATTATATCGATTAATTAGGAGATATAACAAGTTATATCAATTTATATCGGATGATGTCGGTTTATTTGGAATTTCGAAGAACCTATAAATAAGGATTCTAAATTTTTATGAATATTGCATTTTTTGCGTGGTTATATGCAATCACGTGTTCATGAATGGAAGAATAATATCCTCGAAATTACTCCTCGTTACATTAGCTATTCTCTCTGTCTCCTACTGATACTTCAGCGGCATTCCTTGTGGTTTTACCACATCCATTGGACCCGATTTAGAATTCAATTTCACCGGTGCCTTTGACTTCTGGACAAGGTGCGAGCGTCTCTCCAATTCAGTGCCTTGCATATTTCAATCGCACCCAAACAATAGGATGGGCGCAGCTTCTCCAATCCGAATCCGAAGTTCATTGCCACCCAAATTCCATTGAACCAATGTCGCTATCCGAGTGTTCAATTGACCCAGCTACCGCAGTGTTTCGCGAATACGTTATAACTTTTTACTGTAATAGTGTATAAGTGTCTTTAGTTGAGAGACAATGAAACTTCGTAATTTTCCGCAGAACATTAAACCCTAAGTTCCATCGTCCCTTATGATGTCTTTCCACCAAGTCTTGCCTTTCACCATCGATTTCAGTATCTATAGTTGTTTGACTAAGTTGCTATTTATACTAATCTTGAGAGAGGAACAAAACCTCATCGTCTCTCATTATATTCGGATTGAACATGAAATTGGGTTTAAGTTTCTGAATTTTTTTTTGGATGTTCATCCTCGGAAATAGCCTCGAAACTATACGTTCTTTACATACGTGCAATCTACATATGTCCGGTCTACTATCCGATAGGTTCTCAACTTGACTCAGGATATGCGCGTTCCTTGATATAGAACAGCGTTTTTAGCATAAAATTCTCAACGGATCGCATGTATGAATTTTTAGGCTTGATGTTCTAATTAATAAATGTCACTAAACGTTTAAAGTAATTGGGTACCCAAGCCCAACATTATTCAATATTTCACACACAGGACTGCTAAGCAGGCTTTCCTAAGCGAACGTGCAATGCAGGTCAGCAGCATTTCTTTTAAACTTCCCAAAAGACACGATTTCGTTCACTGAATAAGTCTTCTGTAGGGGACTAGCGTAAAAGACGATTTTCAGTGGATCGAGTGAAAACCGCGTTAAAAGCGAGATACGACAACTTTCTTATTTATTCGACTACTACTTACTATTACTTCGACTATACTTTTTTATTCGACAGTGAAACAATTGAATTCGGAAGTGAGACAATTTCAACAGATAGACAATTAGAAAAGAATAACAACTCACCAAACACTGTACTAACAATCAGGGCAATTTGATTTGTTTACTTAAGATTGCAATGACAGATAACATCAACAACTGACTTTTTAATCCAAGGTCCTTAGAGACATGCGACAAAACTGATGGAAAAGATCTAATTCTATTGCAGAGATAGTATCACCTCCTATAGTGGAATGGAAATTGTTCTTCTTCGTGATGTCTTTATTCTCTTGCCGAAGAATAAGTTATTGCAAACGCGAGAGGCAAAAGGAACCCTCTTATAGACAAGGCGAAGCAAAAGAGAAGAAAGAAGAATAGTAATACAAATAACGTACACAATTTTCAGTGTATCAAATGAAGCAGAGAATTGGCTACAACGGTTCTCAGTACATCTGGAGACGGGAAAAATTCGCCTTATAAGCTGTTAGCAAAGCGTCTTAAACGATATTCTACCACAGATTTTTGTGACAGCGACCGGTACCGAGAAAGAAGTAAGCGATTTTATAACCTTTCCTTTAGATTTTTCATTATTTATCTATTTGAAGTAAAACACACTTTAAAAACGAGAACAGTGTATAACAGGTATAATAGCATGCATTTAGCAGAGTAGCAAAGCGACAATAGCATCTACTATGTCTAATGAAAATGAACCGTTTCCATCGACTTAATTGCAATTCCCGAGAAATTAAATCAACTGAAATGGTTGAATAAATTCTAAGAACGTCAGACAAGAAGAAAAGTAACCTTTCTTCAGAATCCGAATTTAAAGCAAAAAGAAAAAATTTAACGGTTACAATACATAAAGTTCAAACCCCAACGTATGAACGTTGAAAATGTAACATTCAGATTGATGTTGTATCGGGAAGATAACGTAATGTATTTCTATTGATTATTGAATCTTTTCTAACACAGAGATATCAAGTGTCTTCGATCTTCTAAAGAATCGATGTATAAGATGTTGAATTAAAATTTAAAATGTCACACATGAAGAGAACAACCAGAAATTAAACTCTTTAGACGTTACATGTAAAGTTTACCATTACATATGGAATTCAATGTTTGCTAGTTAGCTACAGTTAAAGGAGCCGATCAATCGAAGTGATGTAGATTGTCTCTCAAAAGTTTTCTAAGGATACATCATCATTCTTTATATTGATACCGTAAGTGAAGATTAGTTACTCTTTCAAATCCACAATCTCTCTTCATTTTATTAAGATTATAACTCCATCAAATACATATAATTTAAGAGCCCGAAACATTCAGAGTTACAGACAGTATTTTAATAGAAGAGATATCATGGTAAGTTAAATTTGAGTAACTTATAAAGTAACAAAGTTATGGTTTGCTCCAAGTCGATAATATTAAGGAACAAGAGGTATACCTCTGGGGATGGAACACTTCGCAGTCCTTAAGTATTGCTTAAGCCTAATCACCGTCAAGCAGAAAAGTAAGCTCAATGTCGGTGGATGGGACGAAGAAATTAAAAGCTGGAAACATAGTTCTGTTTTTAATTTTAGTAATCAGTAGGGTACTTTTCTTCTCCTTGATATATAAATACCCTCCATGATAATAACAGTATTAAAAATAGCTAAATTTCTAATTATAACGGATATCTTTAAACAAATACTCGATANTGAGGCACAGCCCCTCGTCCCCTCCCCCGCACCACCCCAAAGAACAACGCCATGAATGAAACCCCAGCCCTGCGACCGTGAACGAGAAACGCCCTCCGGAAAAAATGTGCAATCGATAACGTCCATAACAACCCTCCTCTTTCGGGTCACACCTGTAATTTCTAATTATAACGGATATCTTTAAACAAATACTCGTACCTCTGTCAGAGAGGCTTTGAATCCAGGACCTTAAAAGGTGACAGTTACCAAAATTTACTGCGGATGAGGACTGTGTGCATTTTTTCTCCGCATACACATTTAGTTTGCTTTCCTACCTGAACGAAGACAACCTGTAAATGATGTAAATCCTGGTCCTCTATATAAACTTTCTTTCAGCTGAATCCTATAACTGATATTTCAAGAAATAGAAGAAACCTAACTTCTAAGGGCAAATTATAATGAATAATCACAGCTAGAATGATCACCATGTTATGCTACTTTAAACCAAAAATATTTCTATTTATTTCGAATGACAAAAAGAAACACAGACGGGTAAATCACTATTTACTAGATAGGCCTCTAACAATAGCTATTTATACAGCATTTTTTCGCTTATATAAATAGGTATCCTATAAATGTATTTATTTTTATAATTTTCATAGATTTGTGCCAGCCTTGATTTCATATCAGTACACTTTATAGATAGACCAAAATCAGTCACAGATATGATTCAGAATAAAGTTGAATGGCTGTATTTTTACCAGTTCATCATAAGTAATTCATATGTTTTTCTTCTCAAATTATGTCCCCTGCGACTTCATCATATTTGTATTCCATACCTTTTAAAAGATGAATGGAAGTTTTATACATCGATAAATTTGTCTATAACGAATCATATCATAAATTAAATTACACTTTTATCTTACAAACCACAAAGTTTCCTATAAATGACGATATTAAACAATTTTGAGCGAGGAAAATGCATTTTTATCTGCATTATTTTTTAATCACAGAAATAAAACCGAATTCAGGAAAATGAATTGTTCTAACTTACTATCAGAGTATCTTTCAGTTTAATACCAATTTAATTTCAGGTCCAATTGCACACTGAAGACTGAATATAATCAAGTATATATGTATATCTAATATATTATTAAATTTATTTAAGACCTTTACAATATATATATNNTATTTATTTATATATATCACCTTATAAAACTGAGTTGGTTATGTTATTTCTGAGATTCTATTTACTATTCTCCAATCAGGATTTATAACACTTTTATAGTATCATAATTCAGAGGTTTTATTCTCATGATTAATTCGAAATTTAATTAAAGTATCAAATAGCTTTATTAAAAGTAATAATCATATGGACAAGGTATCTTGTTTCTCCTATTGGTCGTGTAAATCAATCTACTATTGTAACATCATATGCAAAAATATCAGATAAACAACAATAAAACTTATTTCGAATTTTATAACCGAATCATGTCTTTCAAAACGTACGCCCCAGCTTTCCATGTTTATTGATGAAAAATCATCTATAGACTTAAGTGATGGTTATAGTAACCATATCATTTGAACCATGATCAGCTCGAAATATTAATCCATGAAACTGTACGGATTCTCGATGGAAATGTAACCCAATGAGATAGAGATACGAGAAGTTTCCTCAGTTAATTTGGAGTATTTCCTCTTTCTTCTCGTTCGCTGTGAAATTAATGTAGTCGATATTCTTCCAGTGAATAACTGAACCATAGTCATAACTATGCCATAGTTCTTCTTCTTTAATGATGGAGATAGAAATTTAAATCAGACACAAAAACGGTATCCCGCATACCGAAACCAATCTGAATATGTAAATCTCATAATCATAACTACGCCATAGCTCACCTTCTTTAATGATAGAGATAGTAAGTTAAATCAGAAAAAAGACACATTCCACATACCGTTGAAGAGTTTCTATTTTTTCGCCGCAAGCCTCCATTTTAGCCATAAAAATTATGGAGAATCCAAAAACAACTTTGCCGCGAAGATTAATAAAGAAATTTTAATTCTGCCATAATTAAAATCTGGTATGCTTCAATACGGTGCGTCCTTGACATGCGGTGGATAAATAATGATCACCAAACCTACGCAAATTCTTAGAGGTCGCCTGGAATTATATTATTGGAACTACATTAAACTTAATTACAATTTGGCTCATTAAAAAACAAAAGTTACTTATTTTCGGATCATAAAAAAATAGATTACATTGAAAATACGACTGTGCGATCAATTTTTCCTAAGACAAAAACTCTAGGAAAAGCTAGGTTTTTAACTTTTACGCCGATTAATAACAATATCCGGACATTTTTTTTTTAATCTCATCAAATTCAGACCGCTCTCATGCAACTCTGGATGAAATAGCGTTGCCATAAGTTGTGTCGTTTCCATGAAATTGAATTTTATACATCGCGAAAAAGCCGCGACTCGCAAAAAGTGCCGTTTTTTGGGTACCTTGGTTTAAATATTTCTTCTCCGTAAATTTAGTTCTTCGTCTGCGTCAGCAAAAACACCAGAAAGATAATATAGAATTACCTTTAGTTTTGTTTAGTGGTATAAAAGTTGTTTATATGCTTTTTGTATTAAGCCCACAACAAATGAACAAAGTCCAGGGGCACATAATTAAAAATCGGATGGTAGCAATGGATGATGATGAGGCGAGAAACATTCTGGTGGTAGCAAACAAAGACGGCTATCAGCTGCAAGAAATAGCACTCAGTGCTAAGTAAGTAGTACTAAGTAATCTAATCATAAGTACTTCCTTTCCTACATAATGGGTGCCAAAATGAGCTACGCACGAAACACCAGTTGTCATAATTTTTGGCCGACAAACAATTCGGGCATCCTCCGCAAAATAAAGCAGACATCACGGGCACCATTAGAGGATCTCGGGACCTCCCAGGCGCTCCGCAGATCACCACTGGGGATACACCGAAAGACAAAAGCTATTCCGATAGAGTTCTCCGCAGAAAAATACCCGTCGAGGCATCAAAGAAGCCTTACTTGTGTCAAGTATGAGTACAAAATTCTGCATCGACCAGCGTTTCAACCGGGAGACAGCACCTCGGCATCGAAAATAAAACCCTCGAAACGGAAAGAAGTATCCATAGTATGGCGGCAAGCTACATCCCGTTTGACCGCATTGAGGCACAGCCCCTCGTCCCCTCCCCCGCACCACCCCAAAGAACAACGCCATGAATGAAACCCCAGCCCTGCGACCGTGAACGAGAAACGCCCTCCGGAAAAAATGTGCAATCGATAACGTCCATAACAACCCTCCTCTTTCGGGTCACACCTGTTTCCGAAACCCCGCTCTTGAAGCCGCTCTCTCCCGGCAATATCACAGGCCCCGCTGAAAGGCTTGTGCATGCAGACCGAAGATAGTGACGCGATCCGGGAAGGTGACGGGTCTCACACTTCGCAAATACCATTAATGAGCAGAAAATACGGTCTATAATATAAAATTTCAAGGCTACTGCGTCACATCCCCGGAGGACTGGAAAAATTGCACGGTCACGATCGCTTCCGCTTCGAAAAGAGCGCGGGCACGTCGCAGGCACGCACGAATACATCCAACGTGATCGGTTCGATCAAGCGAAATTCTGCAAGGCTTCCGTCCTCCAGGACTGTATCGCGACACTTCCAGGAAAAGGCAACAGGAGCGAGTCCGTTTTAATACGGCATTTCCCAGATCGACCGCAACCACAAAGCAAGGGACGTCGCCGATAAATTTTCCGGCGGACGTGGATGCAAAAAACCATTCGGCGCACGACACGGAGGAGGATGAAGGAAAATAAACAAGGCCCAAGTGGGAGGGAGGATGCGAGAGACGTAACGGACGAAGAAAAAGAGAGTTAAAGAGAGAAGGGAAAGAAATAGCACGTACATACATAAATGGCCGTCCAATCGATTGAGCCGTGATATCGGTGGGGAAGGGAGAGGGATCCCACAGTCAAAGACTAGGAGAGAGGTGTGGGGGTGGGGGCGGGAAAAGGACAGGGAGGGGTTGGTTTCGGGCGGCAAAAAGGGTGAACGGAGAAGACGTGCTTAGGTAAAAGGCGGAAGGGGGCAGGATGGGTTAGGTAGGTCGCGGGGCGGAGGGGGACGACATGAACGCGTCTGCAGAGAAGAGGGGTTGCGAGGGGAAGGGATGAGTGAAGCTCCTCAGGGTGGGGCCGAGGAAGTCCAATGAATGAAAGCGGCGTGGCGCGGAGTCTCGCTAAAACTGAATGAAGACGACGTGGTGGAGAGGGGGAGTGGGGCCCCGAAGCGAGCGTACTCGCGAATCCTTTGCCATCACCACCACCGACTCGTGTCCGATCCTCCCCCGTCCTTCCCCTCTGACCGTACCCCTTTTCACCCCTGCATCCTTTTTCTCGTGCACTGCAACTTCTTCCTCTCCATACCAGACGGCTCCAACCGTTACTCCCTCAACCCTTCCGCAATTTTCCTCCCGCTGGATTTTCCCCATCAAGCAGATACAACGTGAAAAGTACCTTTCACTCCATCCGACTGTTACCTTTCTCTTCCCCATTCAAGGATGGCGCAGTGTCCCCCTGCCGTCCCCATAATTTGTGAATGCAAAGGAAAAGCTGATCGTTACACCTAGGAAGGAACATGCGAGTTTAATCTGTGAGGTAATTTATTGAATCTTATAATGCGTTCATTAATGTACTCATTTGATTATTTAGTGAGCCGTATTTTTTAATTGGAATATTCCCTTAGCCGTATTTGACAACGAACTATGGCGTGCAGTACAGAAATCATGGAGATTTCGAGCAAAAATAAGAAATTCCTTAGAAATAAATGCGTTCCCTAACCATTCCTCCCTCCTTTACCTACTCTACTGCGTTCTTCTTAAGCCCTCTCCACTTACTCTCCACATATTTAAGCCGCGCACCAATGCAGATAATCACCTGAAAATGTCAACTCGTTGACGAATCTAGGCGAATTAAAATCTGCTGCGGAAATTAAGAAGTATTCTTTCTTTCAATTTGTGCGTTGTGTTCCACGAACTCACGCTTGGATATATCAATTTTATGCAACTACATATATTACTAATTTTGACACACACCGCTGGTTTTTACACTGTGTTACGTTGATGAATGGAGCACGTTTCATGTTTCGTGTACAGGAAAATGAAAAATTCAGGATAAACTAAATGAAATGATATGAAAAATTTTACGTTAATGGAAGATCGGACAGTTTTAATAGCTAAGGTCAAATTCTTTTTTACATGTGTGTTGGATTTTGGGTGCTAGGACTTTGTAGAAATTTGTAATTGTAAATTGTATGACGCACCGCTTTCGATAGTTTCCATTATACTAAGAAGAATACCAGGTGGTATTTTATTTCTTTCAAAGGTGATTAACACCTTCCGAGCCAACATACTTTACCGTAAACTCGGCTACTCTCCTTGATCTGATCGTAACAAGAAACCAGGAAAAAGTCATGAAACATGGATAATTTAATGTGCCTGGCATATCCAACCATAATCTCGTATACTCTCTTACGCCATATCCCCACAGAAACGCAAACCACGATTAAACGCTTATCGCGACATTAAAGGTATCAATTTCAGTGAAGTTTATCAATCACTACCGAGTCTCCCAATCGATAATATTTACCTAGCAGGGGACGTAAATGATAAGGTAGAAATACTACATCATGTTATTACTCAATTACATGATAAACATGCACCACTCATGACCAGGCGAGTCAAAAACAATCCTACACCATGGTTCAACCAAACAATTTTATCCCTTATGCGTAGACGAGACACAGCGTATGCCTTCTATATGAAAAGTAAATCCACAGCAGATTTTGAAATTTATAGAATTCTCCGTAACAATGTTAAAAACGAAATTCGTAAAGCAAAAACTGCTTTGCTAACAGCCTTCTCTCTCGACATAAGAGCAAAGATGTATGGAACGGCTTATCGAAACTAGGAATTGGGAATCCAAAAACGAACTCTATCACCGATAATTTCAACCCTGATGATCTGAATGAATATTTTGTTAACAACTTCAGCGGAATTGACACAGAACTCAAGAGAGATTCGTTATCACGCCTTTCCTATCAGGAACCTTCCACTTATTCAACATTCAAATTTAACCTTTCTGGTAACCTGTAGTAAAGTCAAAAGAGCCCTTCTATCTATCAAGTTGAAGGCAACGGGTATAGATATGATTCCAATAGCCATCATCTACAAAATTCTCCCTGTAATACTCCCTTACATAATACATATCTTTAATTCGTCTCTCATTCAAGGTGTCTTCCCTACTCAGTGGAAATCTGCAGTCATCCACCCCATCCCAAAAACACAAAACCCAAAATCAATGCGTGAGCTTCGCCCAATTAGAATACTTCCCTCCCTTTCGAAGGCCCTCGAACGTCTTGTTCATCAGCAACTAACTAAACATATGACCACAAACGATCTCTTCGATCATTATCAGTCTAGCTATAGACAACGCCATAGAACAACCACAGCCCTTTTAAAGATCACTGACGACATCAAAATTGCAATGGATAATAAAAACATACCATTCTTTTACTTCTCGATCTCAGCAAAGCTTTTGAATCGGTGGACATTGATATAATATTAGCTAAACTGAAACTATTAAATCTTACGAGACCCGTCTTATCTTGGTTTGCATCGTATCTCACTAACCGAACTAAAGCCTGTTGTGACAACGGTAAATACTCACCGAAGTCACTAGAAAAGTCTACGCCGCCCTTCATGCTCTCAGAAGAATGAAAAATATCATTCCATTTAAACTCAAAAAGATCTTAGTTCAAACGCTTATAAATCCTCTGTTAGATTACGGTCACATAATAATCAACGAACTTCCAAAAACCACAGCGATTAAGTTAGACCGTGCACATAATCAAGCGGTTAAATTCATCTTCAATTCAAAAGAGGTCTGATCATATCACTCCCTTATTGCAGCAGCTATCATGGCTGCGGCTCGAGGCAAGGCACAAGCTTCACATCGTCACTCTCGTCCACAAAATCTTAAGGGGTAATTCTCCTTTCTACCTCTCATCCTATTTCCACGCTTAAAACTCTTTGCACAATCTAGCAACACGCTCCAACAACAAACTAACGATACAATGTCACATAACACAGTGGGCAGCAAACCCTTTCTCACTCACGGTGCCAGATTGTGAAATACAAGTCCGCATAATAACCTAACCGAGATATCACCATCCTCCTTCAAACGCTTCATATCCAAACATCTCTTCAACACTGAAAAACAGTGCATTCCTTCATCTCAACATCCACGTCAAGCACACGATAATCTCGCTATGTCAGGATCAATACACTACAACTATAATTAAATCCCATTCAGGAAAACGATTGCGGACAAGAATTTTCGAATTCCTCCATTATTCCAGGAATAAGATGATATAACAATTTACCATTGCTCATTACCAAAACGTACTGTTCTTTTCTTCCATGAATGCTGCATCTCATTCCCCTCAATCCAAGATTCTCTACTCATAACCAAATTTAGACTTTCCTTATTAATATTCTGCCTTATCCTCTTCACTTCTGATTTAACTTTAATTACTACGCCTCCTTTCTAATATCACATACATACTTATGCATGTGGGATATATTATCTTATCTGTTAGACCAATTGAATCGAATACTTTCCCTTTTCTTTCCTCTCTTTTCAGTTTTCAGCTGTCGACACCAGAAGAGCATATACTTCGAGCTGCCAGAATGATCAGTACACCTTATATAAGCTTTTTATCTCTTGTGTTGGCGCTTTCCCGCATCGTGGGTTTTTCTCCATTAACCTTCAGTTCAGGATTTTTTTTCCCACAACCCAAATCTTTTTATTTGTATATATCTCTTACTTTGTGTTCTTTATTCTTTTTACTTATTTCTTTTATTTCTTTAATGTTGTATTAATTTAGGTTTAGCATTATATAATATAAGGACTTTTAAATTTGTATTAATTTACCATAGATGTTAGTTGTAAGTTGACTTAATTTGAGTAATTTTTTATATCAATGACTCAGAGGTTAGATTTAAATTGGGCCTAATCTCGCCGTAAGGGTGATAAATAAATAAATAAACACCTTTCTCTTCCTTTTCTGCCACACATATTGTTCTTTGTAGATGTAGATGTAGATGTAGATGTACATGAACACTTTTTCTAGTTTCTTAGATAAATTCCTTCCTGTAAAGAATACAGAATAAAGAATTTCTTCGTGTTGCACGGTTTATTTCCAACCAAGTTTTAAATAAGTTATAGTAGTAATTTTTAAAAGTACTTCAACAGCTAAGGTCATTTCGCACGTGAGCCTCCACCTGGGATCGAACCCGGAACCGCTATCCAACTTTTTATGAGTCCGTTTTCTGGCAACCATGCTTCCTTTCATTAGCCTTCAGTTGTCGCAAAAATCGTCTCTATTTGTTACGTTCATAAAGAACTTAATAGAAAGTCACACGAGGTTAGTAGAAATGGTGGCCCATTTGTACCGTAAAGGATAAAATAATAATAATAATATTTTCATTGCCCACTGGGTTTATAAAAATTCCCAAAATTCAACCTTTCCTTCCACACGAAACGCGCTGTATAAAATATACAACAGTAAAGCTACCTAGTAACTCCTAGTAGTACCTACCTAGTACTCAACTATACTAATAACGTAAATATTTCTGACCGTTTATGAGAATATGCCATCAACATCTCTATCGCGACACTTTGTCGCTAAGTACCCTAGCTTTCATTCGCAACCTCAAGACGAGAGTCAACGAAAAAGAAATATCTGGAAATGCAAGGACTCGAACATGAATTCCCCTTTCCCGGGAAGGTGCTTAAACCAACTGAGCTGCCTCGCAAACACTACGTTGAATGCTTCGTAAGCCAAGCGAACTGCGATTCCTCCTCAGCGGCCATCATTGCCTCCTGAGCCAACATACAAAGCGAAGGACGTGACGTAGCCCACAGTCACGTGACGTTGCATTGAGACCTTTTTTATGCTCTTTTAGAATACACGGACAGAGACGATTCGGGATATACCTTAGAGCAATAGAATTTATTTATTTAACTCTTTTGGCGAGGTTAGACCAATAGGCTTCTCTTACACCTAACCTCAGAATTTTAAATATAAAACTCATAAATACAAAATACCAACTTACAACACAAATGAAATTGATTTACTTTTTATATA
>KZ308537.1:237847-278468 GCA_000376725.2 Ladona fulva
ATATATATATGTATATAAAGTAAATAAATTATTATATATGTGAAAGATTTAAGTTGTGCGACAAAAACTCCTCGGCTAAAGGCTTACGGAGAAAAACCCTCGATGCGGGAAAAACAACCACACAAGAAGAGGAGCGGAAAAAACGCAAAAACACAGAAATAAAAGATTCAATGTGTCAGGTTAGGATGAAGGAATACACTGATTTTCAATTCCAAAAAGGTATTTGAATATTAATCGTTTGAAGGATAGGGTGATTTTTCAGTAAGGTTATTATGTAGAATTGTATTCCACAATCTGGCACCATGACTAGGATAAAATAAAATACATCTTAATGAAATCTAAAACACATTTACATATAGTTGTTTTGAGAAGTAAATGGAAGATAAGGAAATGTTTAACTTTGAGATAGCGGAATGGCAGCAGAATTTATTTCCATCCGTTCATTCAATTCGGACCAGATATTTCAAATTGGATTCTCCTTGGACCCTCGAATTTCGAAATGAGAGATCATCTCGCACCCGTGCAATTTTTATTGCATTCAGATTCTTTTAATTTAATCCTCGATGTCTCTCTTAGCATTTTCTAGGTGTTTTCTCCCTTTCTTTCCGTTTTTACGTGATGACGAGTAACTCAATAAAAAAGCGCATTAATATGGATACAGGAGATATGAATCGATACAGAAGTAAATGGCGTTTCTTGTTCAATCAAATTTAGATTAATTTGATAGGAAGGTTAGTAAGCAAGAGAGAGGATAGATGAAGCTGAGGAGGCAAAGAGAATGGAGGAAATCATTCACGTTAAAACCAGGTATCAGGGAGTAAAAGGAATAGCCTTGAGTAGTAAATTTTCGACGGAAAAATCTGGGCATAAAAAAGTTAGGACGCTTATGATGATCATCTGTTTTATGGCTTTCTGCTGCAACTAATCTTCATTGCGATCTTCCTTTGCTCCTTATGTGTCACTCTATCTCACTACATCTCACTTTATCCACTCTACCGTTAACGTACCTCCATCCGAATTATACTCACGTCCATCCTGATAGCAAATAGGTTTAAAAACAGAAACCACCTTTTGAAATCTGAATTGATATCTTAGGTAAGGAGAATTTCCGTGGATAGAGGATGACTGTGGTTCTGGGGATTTGATATCATTGTTAGAAGTCCCTGAAGTACTAAGGGGATGTAATGTTAGCTCTTCGAGCTAAGGTGGTAAGTTTTTGGTAAAGAGGGTCATGTGAAGCAGATTTTATCCTTAAATAATTTTTTCAATAGGAAGTATAAGATAACCGTATATTCTCTGATTTTCTTGAACAGCGCCTTAAGCTATCAGCTACGGAGAGATTAACTGAATATTTATAAATACCATAAGAGCAACTTTAACTACAAAAGTCTAATTAAACAAATGCGATGTTATAGCGTTCATATATGTGTACTTTAGTGGAAAATAGAATCATAGTTCCATTCTTAAAAGAGAAAATTACATTTTTACTTATGAAAGAATACGGTAGACGTCAAGGCTCGGTTCTGAGTCTTTATAAATTCTGTACTTAATTTCTAAGAAAAATCTTATTCGTAAAAGCACATTTCCAAAGGAAATAAAGGTCGTAGAACTGCGCTCATTTAAGATTCACGTAAATATGGATATTTACATTATGCTTAAATTATAAACGAATAATTGTTATACATTTTTAAGCCTTACATCTCCCTTCCAGTCAGAGATGTATCTTTAGAGAAGACGTCAATAGTGTAAGGATAATCTGAACTATACTAGGCTATACGGCTTAAACACGATGTACCTTCCTCATCTGTTGACTTTCAATCCAACCTTACATCCACTCTTTCCGTTCCCCTTTCTCTTCCTTTTCTGCCACACATATTGTTCTTACCGCATTCTCTCCTTTCCCTCCATTAGAATATTCATTACCTATTCAAATGATTCCCTCTTGCCTTTCCTTTCTTCCACGACTTTATCCTCAACATTTGATTCCACGCCTTCAGGAAAGCAGTTGATGTACCCTTAATTTTTGTTGCTTTCCTTTTTTATAACCACAACGCTTTCCATTCTCGAGATAGGGAGGCTTAACGAGATTACTTTCTTCTCAAACATTCTGAAACTACAGCAGTCTATTCATTACGTAGATTATTTGAGCGTTAAATCGCGTTAGTTTTTCAGCCTTGAGCGTGACCCTGTGGGTAATATTCTCTTCAAATTTTCTCTTCACTTCCTAGCAGTTTTTTTTTAAGGAAAGTTGGTTAAGGATTTACTCCATCACTTTCTCCAGTATCTCCTTGGGAGCAATCTAAGGGCCTTCAGTTTGGAGTTTTATAAAGATTAGCTAAAGAAGATTTACTGCTGATATTTTCGCCGAGGAATTTTTGCTGCAGAGCATTTTCTTATGCTACATTTGAAAAAAATAAATAAATTTCAAGACGATTCTTCCCTTTTCACTCTTTGATTATTGTTTGTATTGTCATATTTTGATGGAGTATTTTTCGATAGCCTTTTCCCATAGGAGAATTCAAAAGTTTCTTTCACTTAGTTCTATCTCAGTCTTGCTTATGAATGCGATAATATGAAAGTTAGTAAGGTATGAGTATGATATCATCCTGGTTACTCCCTGTTAAATGATATGGAAAGTATTATTCATAAGGTCATTGCGCTGTACTCCCTTGGTATTAATCCACCTATAGCAATCTGGCTTAGAGATGAAAGAATAGGCAAGATGCCTCACTCTTCATCTTGCCTAGTATGTCTCACTCTCTCTCCAAAGCTTTTGATAGCCTATATTGAAAGATTAGAGGTTTATGTGCTGAATACTTACATGGCTTGTTAATCGTAAGCCTTTAGCAACAAATTCTGCAAGAAATTCTAAAAATATCTATTGTTGTAATAATTTGATGAAAGCACATTTAAAATTATCTTTATCCGCTTCGTTCGGATAGCCGATTCTATTATTGCTTTTGTATTTGCCAACATTTCTTTACCGCCCCATTTCTCCTTCAAAACTTTTTAATATATACACGCCTCAGCTTTTTTAACTTCCTAGAGTGCATCATATACTGGCGCGAATGGATGGTAATGTTAATTGAACATTGTAGCTCATCCTAAACACAATATCAAGTTAACCTATTGCAGCCAAACGTTTGAAGGGCTGAAAGTTTTCTCGAAGCGAATTTCTGCAGCGAAATATTTTCTTGCGATGTAGTATGTAGCGCAGGGGCTACAGCTAGTGTAGTGTATATAGTATAAATAGTAAGTGGTGTAGAAAAGTGTAAGTAGTAAGATGTGTACAGGCTGCAGCAAAGTAGTAAGTAAAGTAGTGTGTATAGTAGAAGCAGTAACTAGTGTTCAAAAGTATAAGTTATGAGTAGTGTAGAGGTTACCGCAAAGGTTTTGCGAAAGGAATTTTGCACTTTGCAAAACACATCAAACAAAGATAGCATGCTCGCACTGGTTCATCAATGGTAAGTAAAACATGTACGAGGCAACTCTTAATAGAGCCCATCAGTTACACCTGTGCGCGGATGCAATGTGGCGCTCTCTCGAAAAGGGCAGATTCTTTGAAGGTTAAATGCCAAAGGGCTCTCCGTTACAAACACCTTAGCAAGAATTAGCAGGGCAGCGTATCTGCGCCGATCGAGAGAGATTCTCAACAGCTGCCGACGCGCAAGTTTTACAGGGGCATTTAAGCGAAGAGAGTGAATGAAGTCGGAATTGTCACCATCGGAGAGATGAGCAGCGATAAAAAGTCTCCCCAAAACCGCAAGCCAATAAAGATTTTTACGGTCGCGAAAATCGACGGGGACCATTATCCGATATTAAAGACCGCGCGAGACAACTGATTAAATTTGGCATTTAATCGATGGCGTTGAAAACCCGCAATTTTTGCAGAAGGAGATGCGAAGAAAGAGCCATAAAGAACCTCGCGATCTCCCAAAGTTCCCGTACGTGCGACCCCTTCTGTGCGTGGGGAAAGATAATGCCCCCTCAGGGCCCGGGATGGGCCTTATAAGAACGTTTATAAATCAGTATTTATGCAGTCATTGCCGTAAAAAGATTTCCCCGATATTGGCGCTTTCGTGCCCTCCGACGGCTCTATAATCTTCGGAAACTTTGGAAATTCATTCCTAACCCTCGCCATCATGCATATTTCAACGCTCATTTGTTTCGTGATCCATTTCCGAGGGATCGGTTTACGTTTATGCTTTCCTCTGCCTCGGCGTCGCTCTCTATCTGTAATCATATTACTGAAACTAACGTCTCTCGTTACCTTTTACTGAATGTCTTCCTCTGAACCTCCCTCCCCTTCCACCCATTACGCCGTAACACTCCCACGTTCAATCTTCTTCCACGCACTCAGATACATTATATGCCCTCTCGTACCTTGCCCCTTTTTCTCTGCAATTTCCTCATCCTTTTTGCCTCTTTTTACCAACGGTATCTTTTTTTTCTTTGAAATTATTGTGAGGATCCCTCCTCTTTAGAGTTGCGTCTTTCCACGTTTAAAATTGTCTCAATTGCGTCTTACCACGTTTAAAATAGCCGCAATTGCAAATGTTAACTTGTCGCAAAATTTTTAATTTCCGTGATTTTCTTTGCCTCTCTATCTGTATTTATTATCGATCAAAGTCTTGATTTTGGATCATTTTACTATTTTGGGCATTATGCTTATTTTAATTACCATTCGGTTTCCAAATGCGTTTTCATTGCCTTCCTCATGCTAAAATAAACCTTTCCTTTCACTTCCTATTTTTATTCCTATTTTCTCAACGAAGCCACCGGCTTTTTCATCTATATTTGAAATCCTCCAACAACATTCTTACTGTTATTCTACTCAAAATGAACTCCTATTAATAACATCGTGTTTTCGCTGTTTGCATTCACATAAATTACAAAAAGAAGGGGAAGGTCATATTCCTTTGGTATCGAACAATTCTATTCCACGTCAACCTAGGCGACACTCAATCTTAATTTAAACCTTTAAAATCATTTCCGATACATTTCATCACAGTCTGTCTTTGAATATCTAATTCATTTTCGCTTTTTCTTTTTAAAATGTATTCGTAATAAATCCGAACAATGGTTTTTGCAGCCCTTCATGATACCCCATCGTTTGAAGCTCCCTTTATCATATTTCCTAAAATTTAGAAATATTATCAGCCATCAAGCAAACCAAACCATCTCTCTTAATTAAAGTATCAAAAATATATCAAATAAACTAACATGGTAAATTTCGAGAAAAAACCCCTCATCCAAGCCTTATCTCGCAAATAAGTTCAAAATATAATCAATATGTAATACTTTACTTTAGCTTCCTAGTTATTGTATACCTATGGTACGTTGAAGCGGAGGAAGAAGAATTTTGCTACTTGCTCTAGTTTCTCATATATTTATCTTCGTTCCGACTCTTTTTTGCTGGTGATTTCCTTTCCTCCCAAGCACTCTCTCTCTCTCTGTCCTGTCCTTATTTCCCTGACCTCTTCTCATCCACTACATCCTTCTTTTTCTTCAAGGAGCTTCCCACTTCCCCAATTTCCCTTTTATATATTCTGCTTCCATTGTGTTCCATTCCTTATCCCATTTCCCCATTGCCTTTCACTCGAAAAAACTCCTTCCTCTACTTCCACACGAGTTTCCTCTCGTTTATTTTTGTTCCTCATCCCGAATTCTTTCGTCATTGCCCCCTTCCATCAATTTTCCCTTCCCTCCCCACTACCGCTTCATTGCAAATTTTTCTCACGTGCTCTACCCTCATTTCGCAAAAATTTCCATACCCGCATCATGCTCTGATTTTCCGAATCGGGAGAATTGCTTCCTTCTCACTTTTGCATCCCGCATCTTCTCTTGTTTTCCCTATCCTTCCATCCTTGCGGTTGCTGCTGAATGAACTTCTCTTTTCCATTCTTCGCGTTCCTATAGTGACCAACGTTCCTATCAGATAAAGCAGGACGGGACAATAGCCCTTGAGTACGGACAATTTTTAGTGTGCGCTTGTTGACCTGTGTGCCTCGTTTTAATTAAAAAACACGCTTTGCCTCTGAGAAAGCGCTGATCCATTTGACTTGCCAAATCACTTCGTATTACGTCGTATGTATTGGGTGAAACGTAAAGTGCCGAAAAACTATCGCGACCACAGGTTAATGAAACCGTCATCTGTAGCGTTGGCTACAACATTCCAATTATTCCCTCGGTGGCTGCGGAAAGCGGGTCGTTTCTGGACCAGGCTGGAAAGCGGACCAAAAGTGGGACTGTCAGCGCAAAAAAGGGGCTCTCCTGTCTAATCCAGGACGTCAGGTGACCCTACTCATACCCTAGCTCTCATACGTCCAGATTTGTGTCTGTCTTGATCTATTCCAAGGATTTCACTTCCCCTCAGGACGGGTACAAAATAATTTTTTCTTTAGTCAAAAGGTGTTTCTTTTCCACAAAACCATTCTTTTTTCCACGTCTACATAAATACGCTGCAAGCCGCCTTTCGGCGTATGGCAGGGGGCGTAAAAACCAAGAGTTCGAGTTACCTCTTTAGCTCATTGTTGTCGCGTATCGTCCGCGAAAAGAATGAATCCCCAAAACGACTTTTCCTCACATCTATTTCTCTTATTTTACGCATTAGCATTACCGAAGTAGCAGAGGGGTCGCATAATACCGATTACGTTTTCCACAAATGTATATTTTCTGAATTTATTAATCAATCGCAGCCTAAAAGCATCATCATATCAAGCAATCGCAGCTTCTTTTTTCTCTCATTTCTATTTCCACCTCATTTTATTATAAATCTGTACATACTCTAGTTTCAATTCTTATATCTTAATTCTATTATATTATAGTACAATTTTAATATATTAATTCTAACAGGGGCTAAATGGAAGACGGTACTATCTAGTCCCAGTTTCCTTCAATAAGCACGTTTGTATAGTATTCTTTCTTCTGTACACTTAGACAGTCTTGATTACGTCTCATTATAGCCTCCCTCCACTGTCTGTCTCCACGATCCTTACTGACGTTGCTCTGTTCCGCCTTATCCTTACCGTCCTTTTTTTATCTCGAACGCATCCACTCACCCATACAGAAACCTCACGCCCTCTCTCCTTTTTTTAGTTCATTCTCTCCCTTTTACCCGCTAACCCCTCCTCACCGCTCTCCCAAAATATCTTCCTCCGGTCCCTTCCCCCGCGCCATCTGCCCTGCACCGTTCCCATTGACCCGTTGCCGCACCTTTCCGTTCCCTCTGCACCCTTCACCATACCCCGCTCCCTCCCCCGCCGCTCTCCCTCCTTCCGCATCCGCCATCGAACCCGCGAAACACGTTCACATTCATCCACTGCATTGGACATATCTGCTTTCTGTCTCTGCTCCTCCCACTTCCTCCCTCCGTTCCGATTTCCGTGGAGCGGCAGAAATAAAGTACCTTTTCCGCCTTTTAAAAGAGCCATTTGTCTATCTAACACACCACATTAACGGTTTCGTGGAATAATTAACAATGGAATAATTCCTGCGATAAAGGTGATTTGTCTCCTTACCATCTTTTCGTCTCCAACGATTCTGTTTCTCTCTGCAATTCCTCCTCCGTTTCTTTCTCCATTCCTCTACTTTGAGACCTGCCATAATCCTAACTTTATGTCTTCTTTAATCTCTAATTTAACTCCAAAATCAATACCCATGTTTTATCTCTGTTTTAAGGTTTGATTCCCTGCATGGTGAGATTTTCTCTTTCAAATTCAGTTTCAATTCAGTTTCCCTATTTAATCCAATGCGATATTTTGTCCGTATTTCGAATCCGTAATTTTAAAAATATTTCCGTCATCACTTCTTTCTACATAGTCAGAGATTGGGATAGAGCAAAATGGAGGAATGAATATATATTGGACTCCCAGATCGCCAAGTGGGCTACGTGTTTGCTTTTGGTGGAAGCTGTCTCGGGTTCGATTCCCCGAGGGAGCCCAGATGTGAGAAATTACCTCAGCTGTCGAAGCACCTTTAACAATACTGAATAAATATTTATATCTATTCCACCCATTTTACCCTCTATATTTTTCCAGCAATTTCCTTTTTCCTCCCATCCGTTCACCATATTTACCATTCCAATCTATACTTATTCTCTCTTTTTTTACCTTCGCGTCTATCTCATTTCACAAACCTGCCCCTATCTCCTTTTTCCATCCTCTGTATCGCCCCCGCAGTCTTTAATATTCCCATCTATCTCTTTGATCGTCTTTTCTCATCCTCTCTCCTCCATTTTCTCCTTTCGCTTCCGCTCCTCCACAAGCACATAACTCCTCCAACTCTCCCAATCCTCGAGGGACCCTAGTCCAAAACTCTGGTACTTTCTCCAGAGGTTCTCTTCCTCTCCTCTCTTTCCGTGCCTCTCTCCCGCTTTCCGAATGGACCTCCCTTTCCCTTTGAGTCGATTCACTTCCCTTTCCTCTACCCCGCGCGCACACACCCTTTCTCGGTCCTACAACTCTGGGACCTCTCCATATCTTTCTCCTCTACCACGCGCTCCTCCGGCGGACCGTTCATTCATCTTTCTCGCCGGATCCATTCACCTTTCTGCGATCCCTCTCTCCTTCCCCTCGCCCTCAATCTTCCATTCTCTTTCATTTTCCATTTCCTCTTTCCTACCTCCAGATCAATACGTCCCTTCCTTTATATTCTACCTCCACCTTCCCTCCATTTCACCTCCGAAAACGTCACCTTCGAAAAGGAATAAATATTAATTGATCGGATTTGATTCGATAAAGTGTTCACCGGGCCGAGAATATCATCTCGCGCATTGTGAGGGAATTAAAAATTGCCGGCGATGTGAAAAATTTGGGAAGCACCCGGATAGAAAGAAATGGCGGTTCTGCGGATTACGAAAATTCCCTTCAGCTTAAATTTTTCTCTGGGAATCTAAATCTCATTCATTAGCTTGGATCGCTTGGTCAAGTTTTTGACTCTCTACACTTCACTCGCTCGGGAATGGCTGCAATAATAATCAACTTGGCAATTGAAACGCACTAGAGTTGACTTCGACAAGTAATTTGGGAACTTGTGTTTCTAAATTACTTTCTATGATGATAATGATACCTCAGCAAGTAATTTAGGAGCACACGTTCCCAAATTACTTGGTCAGGTATCTTATGCGCATTCTTTTCCCTCGCAAAAAACTTGAAATCTATAAATCATCTGACTTGAACTTGAATACTGGCTTGAAATCGTTGCTTAGGTAATCTAAGGCGGCTGTTGTAAAAACTAAGGCATTTATTTTTCGACATTAGTCAGAGAGTATTATAATAGTTGTTCAAACATTCAATTTTATTCGAAAATACTGGCTCATTTAATGTCTACCTTGGCTCTTGAACCTATCATATAAAGTTGTGGCAGGTAACGCAAACTTGACATAAACTAAAGGAATATAAAGGAAACATAAAAATAAAGGAATCATTTTCAATCAAAAATTATATTCTCAGAAAAGAAAGATTTAAAAGAAATAATAAAACCTCATTCCCGCGAAAACGCCGCTCAGATCGTTTATTTTTCTCATAATTTAGTCATGGCCATCATTTTATTCTTTTTCGTCCATTTTCTTTTTTCCAATTTTTCCAAAGAAATCTCTTTTTAGAACTTATGGACCATGGGTTAATATAGAACTAAAAATGTCTATGTGAAAATTTATGGACAATATGGAAGTAAAATATCAAAGAATCGATATCGTTTTTAACATAGAGATCAAATAGAGGCAAGAGCAAAATATCACCAAACCAGAGGCTCTGTCATAGTTTATGGATCAAAAAAATGTTTTCCATCTGACAATGGATACATCATTTATCTCCTATTGTTTCCTATAGAATAAATAGAAATAGATTGCATCATAATTATCGTAGTACATACATATTTGAGAAAAAATCTACTTCAAATTTTCTCCATTATTCAAAAATATGACAATTTCCTTAAGTGGATGTGAAAATTTGAACAGCCAAAGCATACACAACGGCAATGAGGCCAAAACGGACTTTATTGTTGTGGCTAAAAACGAAAACTGAATTATGTATCTTGAATGTCTTAATTCACTGCAATATTTCTTAAAAGCAAAAATGCCGCGAACGAATTCATTCATTATGGAGAGGAAACCGGTCTCTCCCGTGTAATTAAATTGCACACTTCTTTCCGCCATCAACTCTTATTTTGCGTGAAAGTCGCCCTCGGCCATCCCTTTATTCTTCTCTATGGCTCCATCCATTACCTCACCTTCCCTTCGCCTCCTCGCCCGTTTCATGCGACCCTCTCTCTTCCTCTTCGCCCTTTTACATTTCGACCACAAAACTACCTTTTCCTTCTTTTATCATTCTTCCCTGACCGCTGAAAACGGTCGGGTATTTGGGCGTTTCTTTTTCAAGCGGGGGCGGAATAAGAGTGTCAACAGCCTTAAGGAAGGTTCATCTCCCCGTCCTTGCGTTTCTTTATATTTCCTTCCCGCAGTTTCCTCTCCACTTCTCTATCAAACGTCAGAGCAGGAGTCAGGGGAAAATTTAAACCAGTCTCCCGCCTTTCCCCGCTTCGTTATTTTCGCGGTCGAGAAACAGGGTTCAAAATAATGTCGTGAAAAGAGGATGAAGGGCAAAATGGTGGTGCCGCGCGCGCCATCCGTAATTATTTTCCTTTTTATTCCCAATCTACGACGCGTCTATCCTTCGTCTTCCTTTCATGCCAGCCTCGATCCCAGATTTTTTTACCTCGAGTCAAAAAAACGATGAGTCGTAATCTCCCGTTTCATTCCCCTCCACGAATATATAATTTTTTCCAAAGTGTCTTCTGTTTAAACTTATAATGCGGTGGTTTCGTGGTCTTCCTTTCTACCCATATATCAAACAAAAGAATGCCGTGTTTGCTCTTATAATCGCGTAGGCTGACGGTCGCATTTGAGGTGGGAATTTGCAGGGAAAGAGGAGGAAAGAGAGAACGTGGACGTTTCATGGTTTTGCGGTGGTTCGTAAAAAAGAAAAGGCATATGGAGAATTGAGTAAGTATTGGAAAACCTCTACCAAAGGGTGTGTTTGACTGCAAATACACGTCGGTTACATTCGGTGAGCATGTTAATTATTTAACGAAACTACGACAGATTTTAACCCTCAGTCATCACTGTGGCTTTTTCTGGATTTGCAAGAGCGGCTGTGTCACTCAGGCTTAATTTTTGCGTCATTTTATTTCTGTTTCGACTTCATTTGAATTATTGACGTGTAGTAATTTTGCGTATGTATAATATTCAAATCATACTCAATGAAAATTTAATTTCATGCACAAGAAAAAATAAAACGATTTCACAAAAAAAACACGAGATTACGGTGAAAGAAAAATGTTGTGCAATACGTCAATGTATCCTTATAATATTAATATATCATTATAAGCGCGGGATACCGAAAAAATAATAGAGGAATAATTAATAAAGTAATAATTGTAAGGATTAGGGATAAGTGAATGACTTAGCACTGAAGAGCCGTTTGGCTGAAATACAAGGAATAACAACTGTGGGAAAATGATATCGCTGTTTTTCACACCTGTTATTAATAATTGCAACTAGAGCTTATGTAATTACATTATAATTATGATTATAATTTGAGTTGATGGGGCGCAAAGAATTACATAATTATTGCTGCTTGGTCTGTGATGACGAAAAAATGTACGGGAGAAGTTTGGAATACCTTACAGACAAAAGGATATCCCCTTTCCATCACACTATTAAGCTGTTTTTGTAAAAATTCCTCTATTGACCATGCCCTAGACCCATCCAATCTACTCGTAGTATAAGTTTAAATTACATCAATTTTCTCTCGAACTCCACCACACTAACGGAGAGTTACTGAATATGTAAGACCACCTTCGCAAATGATTTCATGTGCATTCCTTTAAAGAAGGAACGGATTCCTGTGAAATCACAACTTTCAAAGTATTCCAAGGTATGAACGTTAAATTAAATTGGGTAGTAATTTCGGTCTGAACGGGAAATTAATTTTAATGGGACAAGTTAACTTGGTCGAAAAAAGGACCACCCACTGCGATGTTTACACAAGTCGACACTGAGTAAAGTGCTTGTTAGCTCTAAAGCAACACAGCCACAATTTCTCCGCTTTCTGTTCGTACGCACGTTTATTCCTCCACTGAAAATAATATGCTGGGCTGCAGATGACATTTTTCTGCCTTAGAATAAGAGAGTTCGCCTTGTGATGAGAAATGGCCAAGCTGCTTTGAATTTACTCATTTTGACTGGTAATTAGGTGATTCCCACGCACGCATTTCCTAAAAATGAAATTCGCCGGGAGACGAGAAAGCCCGAGGATCAAGCCCTTCCCGCGTGGATAATATTAGCGACATTTTAATGGAAAAAGTTCTCATTAGCGAAATTTTTTTCGCGTCTATCGGCACCGAGTCGAATCATCTCCGACACGGTTTCTCATTTCCTTCCAACCTCAAGTCCTTCGCGAAAATAAATAACCGACAAAGTCGCCGGAAGATTGCTTCGAGTCGGGAAAAGTAGGAATCCGATCCAATTAGTACTGGATGGAAAAAAAACTTCGGAGGATTGGGTAGACCAAAGGCGGCGTAATTCCTTCCCGGGAACGGGATAAAGGAGCGGGGAGGAAGAACAAGCTGAGGATAGAGGGAGGAACGGAACGAGCTGTTTCTTCACATCCGAACCGCAATTTTCGCCGCGTTTAATTCCAGAGGGGGTCACGCAAAGACAACGAAACCAGCTTCAACCGTTTCTTAGGTTGCATACTGGGTCAAAGCTCAGTTTCATGCGCCCGAGCGCACCGCGTCTCTCCCCGACCCGTTTCCATGTTTCGGAGATGTAGTCCGCCCACCGTTAGCTCCGCCGTTAACCCGGAGATGTACGCCGACGACGCTTTTGTAATCCCACGTACTGCGCGCATTTCCCATAATGTATGAGTAAATTGCGTCTTAGGCTTGCTGCGTTCCCCGTCCACCCTTCATGCCTGGAAAATGCCTTGCGCATGCGCCTCCGACGCGTCAACCTCCAAAGCCCTTCCTTTTGTCACTCCCTCCTACTCCTAATACTTTCCTCGAGTGCCCTCAAGGTCTCGGGCTCCCCCCTTCTATTCCATGGCGACCTCCTGGGGAATCACGGCGGAAGAAGCGCCTAAGGGAGGTCCCGGATGTATAGGCCAACAACAGCCTTGTCGCCTCTCCATCTCGTTAAACTTTCCCTAATTTCTTTTGGAATATCAGATGGTGGATGGGTTTAAGACCTCATAGGGTGTTTGTTTGAGCCCCGACTTTGTGTGCCGCGAATTTAAGAATTGAATCAACCGGTGATAAGACTACTCCGTGAGGTACTAAGTTAAAATTACGCTTGGTTGCCTTTATCATGAAGAATTACATTTGCTTCAAATGCGAGACATGTAGGAATCAAATTCGTCGCCATGTAAATGGTGCAATTGGAAACATGCAGTTTATTTTATATTCGTGCAAAATCTACACTTCACAGCTATCCCTGACCACTGCCATGCTGTCAGTGGTCGCCAACCTGGTACCCACCGCCCACTTATGACCGATTTTATTTTTCATGAGAGAGGCGAGTATTTTCTGGATGATAATATCAACAATCCAGGCAGTGAGTGAAATTTTATAATTACGTATATAATTAAAATTACTTTGAAAGTACAACCACAAGGCAGTTTCTCATAGAAATGAATCCTTATAATATTTTGATTTTAAATAAAGCGATGAGCATATTTATGTTAAAGTGTAAACATTTTGTCGAAATTATTCTTCTTACTGTATCGTATTTTCTTTTTTTATTGTAAAGCAAACTTAATCCTCAAATCAAATGAAATAATTTCATTCTAAGAAAAACTTTCGATATCAATAAGTAAATATTAGCTACAAAGAACCTATATTTTTTACGATGAGATTGTATCGTAAAAATATGTGAAATAGTATTCATCTCCGTCTATCCAAAGAAAGATTACGTTAAATACATATCATATCAATAGGTCTCAATAAAATGTTTGGGAGCCTTATAGGAAATTGCTTGTACCCAACATAGGCCAATATGATCGTGATATTGGAAAAATTTTGTACACCTTCAGAAACGTTTCTCGGGATATTCTCAGCGGCTGAGTGGGTGGCACTCAAATATCAGTGGAAAAAATGTCTCCAATTTTGACTTGAGTAATAACCCGAGATAATTTTCCAAAAGAGAATCTGAAGAATCCTTATATCCTACTATCCAGTATGTTATTCAACATATGTGATTGCCGCAAGATATAATTCTTTCATATCAGATGATAAAAAAGGAGTTTAATCAAAACCACTGAAAATATTCTTAAGTATAATATATTGTCCCAAAATTGTCTAATGTTTAAACTCATATTTCTATTCATACCAAACAAGAAAATCTGTCCTTAATGTCTTAGTAATATAAGTCACGCCTAAATGCCGGTCCCGGGTTCGAGTTCCAAATAATCAGATTTTTCTGGTTTGGGTATTGTTGTGTTTGTCTAGTGTCACTGTTCACGCCTCTTTTGTAATTGCCCGATGAATGAATGTTTTTGTGGACACCGGGAAAATAAATTAATACATGAATAATAATCAAATTTTCGCTCGCAAAAAGGCAGACGTTTCCTACGATGTGGAAGAGAAGAGGTTTAAGTGATCCGAATGTGTAAGCTACAAAATATCACGTAATAATGGAAGAAGCCATTAGTCTCGTTTTACGATTTATCTGAAAATTATTAGCTATTATTTGATCGTAATGCTATTGTAGATCTCAGACTATTAACAGTATTGGATGCTATCAGAATAATGTTGACCACAGCTAAAAAAATACATACACATAAATGTACACTAAATATGTTTATAATTATATACTTACACAAACATATAATCATCATCATCATAATCATCATGATGATACTAAGGACTTACTAAGCTAATCGTCATTGCTGCACACTTTGCTATTTGTCGGGGCACACCAACAGATACCTATCTACTCCCTAGTGCGGTGGTCAAGTAGTCCGACGGATAAATCCGCATAACCATTCCCTTATTACCTCTCTTATCTCCATTCCTTTTCCCTCTAATCCGTCATTCCTCCTGCTTTCCCTCTGGTGCCAAATCCGTCTCTCTCTCTCTCTCTCTCCAGAATCCCACCTTTCTCCGCATCTTTCTCCCTCCGACCGGGTCGATTCCACCTTTAATCATTTCCCTCTTTCGCTTTTGTGCACGCCGTAAATGTGTGTGAGTTTGTGTGTGACCTGCATCACTTGGGCGTGGTCGCCTCATTCCCCCGCCACCTTCCCTCCCTCCCCACACCACTTTTCTAGTTTTGGTTCATGCTATCGATCCCTCTTGCCTTCCTTAACGCACCCTACTGCTGCTTTACCCCTTCCCCTAACGTCGCAGGTTTGCTCTTTCCATAACCCCCTCCCACCCTACTTTCCCGCCCCTCCCCTCTTCCCCTTCCACCACCCCATTCGACTTCGCTCATTCTTCCAATTATCCGCTTTATTTCCTTTATTTCTCCCTCTTTTCCATTTTTCTTCCGTTGTCTGGGACGTTTTTCTTCGTCTCTTTGTCTCGACGCGTTCCCCTGCCTCCCGTGCTAAGGCGTGCGCGTCTAGCTCTCCCTCCGGGTCTCCTATTTTGTCTTCTCCCGCTTTTTTTCGTCTGGCTTTGGCTGGAAGTGGTTATGAGGGAAATAGTTTAGTCTTCCGGAGGCTTTGATCGCTAGAGTTTACATCCGATGATGCTATTTGTATGTAAGGCGTTGAATTGTCGGTAAAACGAATACGTAGCTTGGAAACTTTCTCATTTGAAGGCCGTGTGTACCATTTTGCCGTCTACGAAACCATCAGGCGGCACTTGAGTGGAACGTTGCCTTCGTTCAATTCAAATCTATATCTAAGAAGCGCTGAAAGAAACTATTTCAATCGCTTAGAAAAGTTTTCTATTCTATTATCACTTGACGTTAAAATCGAGCCTGGGAAACGAAATGATATAGCTCAAAGATGGCACAATAAAATGGGATGTTAGATTCAACTTTTCATTTTTATCATGTCTATATCTACATCTGCATAAATACCCTTCAAGCCACTTTTAGACGTATGTCAAGGGGTGTAAACACCTTGGGAATTCATTCACGGGAATCCATCTTCTAACTTCGTACATATCAGTTTCTCTTCCCGGTTTTTTTTATTGTCAAACATTTTGCGTGGTTTTTTTTCCACTAAGAATCGGTGGATGAAAATCCTGAAGAGCAATCTACTATCTACTGATCAACTATTTAAAGTTAGTAATAGAAAACAGGGTGTCAATTTAATGTAACACTTAATCATGGATTTAGAGTAAGAAACAATAGAATGGCGATATCTGATTTTTTTATTTATTTTAAAGAACGTTTTACTATTAATGTTATAATAATGAATAAAGACGTATTTTATTATTACTAGCTGAAGGGGACAGTATAAAAACTTCTAAAACGAATTAAGTTCGTAAGTCGAGATTACATTGTATTGAAACCCAACGTTGTGGTTTCTGAGTTTCATGTGAGACGAGTAAGGGATTTCCTGGTGGGGTGATGTACGGTGGGGACTTCGGGGGCCCCGTGGCCGCTACGGTCGCCGTGAAGGCGTATCACGAACCCTGAAAGATCTTACATGATAAGTAATTCTTGACAAGTAGTACTAATGCTTTTCAAGGAAATGACAAATTTGTTGTATGGATTGTTAAATGTAAATGCTGTTGTAGATGTGATTTATCTGCTGCAGACAAATATAATTGTATACCATAGCTGCTTAAATTGAGAACTTGTAATATTATGTTATTTTAATACGTATTTTAAATTGAAAAAACGAATGTTCAGTTGTAGTATGGAATTGTATTTGTTGGTTTAAAATATTGTAGTTAGTGGACGTAAGTTAGTACATGGTAGAATGTAGTAATGTAATGTAATTGTAGTAATGTAATGTATGTCAGTTTTAGAATGTGAGTATTCTAACGTCACCACCTGACCTATTGTCATCCTGCGGCTGAATTGTATAATATTAATAATAATAATGACAACGATGATGATGATATCATATGTGGCATGCATTGATAGTGGAATGGGCAATCCTGGTCTTTACAAATTTATATACAAATACCTACCTTATCTATGTCGCAAATTAAAAACCAGATCTATTACAAGAAAATAAGAATAGCTCGTTTGAAAAGTAGACTTTAACGAGAACATTTTACGAATAAGAAAATTGTGGCACACTAAGCTCTTTGAAAATAATTTTATTCGTCGGTGACGAGTTTAAAGTGAGGATCCTCGGGAATTTTCCGACATTTATCCCTCCAGAAACTGTCGCACAAGAAATACCGCAAAGCTTTCTGGTCCATTTGAAATCAGATCGAATTGAATTAGATCGAGCGTAACTTTCTAAGTGTCTGCCGTTGCTCCTAGAGACTGCATCGGGTAAAATGGATTCGACGGAGATCAAAGTTTAGTGTGTCCGTGAGGAAAGTTAGTCCGGGTCTACGTTAAGTCCGAGATTCTAGAGTGTGCCTCACATCGAAGCAAATCCTCGCAAGGAATCGAATAAGCGAGAATCTGGAATGGAAACCCCTTGCACAGCGAACCTCGGAATACCCATCGAGTGAATGAATTCGCTCGACAATTTATTCATTTTGGTGAAAGCTTATTCAGTAAGACCCCGCTTAACGCTGCTCCGCTTAAAGTTGTTTCAGTATTGCGCGGTTTTATTGGGGTTCCCAGAAATCGAACGGAAATTGCGCATGATTTTGTTAATCCAAATTAATTCATCATTATTATCCTTTCCCCTTTCATCCCGACTCTGTCAAGGTAGGGTGTTTGTGGACCAATGACCGCCATCTCGTTCTAACCTCCCACCACATCTCTTCCCACACTTTGTCTACATCTTCCACTCTTTTACTTATGTCTTTCATAATCATGTCCTTCCACCTTCCTCTTGGTCTCCTCCTTGGTCTTTTTCCTTTAATCCTCTCTTCAAATATCCTTCTTGGAAGTAGCCATTCATCCATTCTCTTCATATGGCCAAACCATTTCAATCTCATTCTCTCAATCTGTATTTGGAGCCTTTTTATACCCAATATTTCTCTGATTCTTTCGCTCGGAGAAATCTTGGGTATAGATTTCTCCAAATTAATTAGCATTTCCAAATATCCGGAACAAAAGAAACTTTCAAGGGATTTTCTAAAAAAGTGTTTAGCCACTACAACGGAAATTATGGATTATTTTATACAAAATGATTCAAATTTTGATTGAATTCCAAAGACAAGACGAATTGTTATTGAAGCGATGTCTCGCTATAAACAGCTGCTTGCTGGTCGAAACAGGAAAATGCAAACGACGTAATATGACTTCTTTTCAAAAAACAAAAGGGGAAGAAGTCAAATGAGGAAGAGTCTTCCTCACACAAATCGATATCAGAAATAATTAGGTATATAATTAATGTAACAAAGAGTTATTGAACAGTAATTGTCACAAAATAAAACAACAAAAATGATCAATTTTTTATTCCCTGTTCTGTTTCACTTATCCCCACCATTTGCGTAAGACGACCACGATTAATGCTGTTTCGTTTAGCGCTCCAACCTTTTGGAACGTATCCCCCGCGTTAAGTGTGGTCTTACGGTAGATAGTAACGGTAGTAACGATAAAGCTCTAATGTTATGATAATTATACTTAACACATTACTTATCACATCATACGTATACTAAAAGGAAATATAATGCATTTAAATCTACATGAATGCCCAGCAAGCCATATTTCGGCGTGTGGCAGGGGGTAAAATGTATAAATAAATATATCATATCTATAAATGTACAGGTAATTATTTGGTTATATATACAAATATATATGAAATTCGCAAAACTAAAAACATAGGCTTAATAAGAATATCGTCTGGGTTGGCCTACATACACAGGATTGAAAACGGCTGATGTCATTTATATGTAACATCAATAAATGCTTCATATCACATACTATGTAAAACTATCAGCAACTGAAACTACTTTACAATGACCATAAGTAGTTAAAATATTATTTTTAATGCAATCACTCGTGTGGTAAACGTACTATCTTATATTATAAAGTAGAGTGTGTGTATGTTTGTTTGTCCTCCTAAAACTCGACACACATTTTATTGTATAAGATGATAGAATTTCACAGTATGATATATTATATCACGGTCACCAAGGAAAGATTCTTTTAAATCAATTTCCTAAGCTAGGAAAGTAACGTTCCAGGGTTTTTCCAAATATTCAGTTAAATTTATAGCATTTGCAAATTGTTAAAATAACCATTTCGAGTTCCGTGGACGTCTTGATCGAACCTATGAGATTTTTCTCTTATTAAAAAGCTTGCTGCCACACCATGAGATTTTTCTCTTTTATTAAAAGTGTGTTGCCACACTATCTTGCTTTTAAGTGTCGTCAGTTTAGTGTTCATTATATTTAAAAGAATTACATGAAGGTGTTGAGGGACATGTTCTTTTAAAATGGCGAAACATGGTAGGTTCTCTATCCTTTGCTTCTTGATGCGAACGTGAGATCGCTGCTTTAGTTTCCTTTCGAAATCATAATTTCTTTTTTTTAGACACGAGATTCGTGGGTTAATTTGCTCCTCCTGCCTTCCTTTGATGTTTACAAAAGCGAATGTTCTTTGGGCGTAATTTTACATCCGGTCCGCTGGTTCCTCTCTCTTGGAGGAATATGAGTGTACCTCGAGGGAAAGGCACTTAATGACGTGAATTGGAAATGTCCCGTTCGCAGAAGGAATGAGAAAATAAAAGTCAGTTGATTAATTCGATACCAAACGCATTTAAACTTTCTAATTCTATCCTGGAAGCCTAGTCAAAACAACCTATTTTTTCTTCGTTCCCTAGTTAAGTTTGAATTGCAAATGCGCTTTATTCCCTAGTTCTTTCTTTTTCGTAGTTTAAATTGCAAGCTCGCTGTTTCCCGTAGATTGTAGATGTATCAATGACAACAACTTGTTTATGTTTAGGTGTTTTAGGTTATGTTTTTGCTGGAGTTCGTAAAGTACTACGCTGTGTAATCCAATATTTGATTGAAAATAAATGAATAGGTTAACTTAACGGATCAAAAACAGGTGATCAAACAGTTAGTTGTTACTAACTGATTTTACTAGTTGATACTCGTAATATACCTGTTGGTATATTACGAGTATCGTTTTAGATCATTTTCTACCTGCATTTTACTCCTTTATTAGTATGATAATAATTATTATTATCATTATTATTGTTATTGTTATTATCAATACCATCATCACCACCACGACTACCATTATCATCATCACCATCATTACTAACACCACCATCATAATCATCATCATCATCATTGTTATTATTATTATTATCATTTAAACTCGCAACTGGCTACAATACCTGGTGGAAGTGAGTAGAGTAATTCAAATATATAAAATAATACGCCAAAAAAAGAATTACATACAAATGAATGACACAGGTCATACCCCACAATAATTACTCTGGAAGAAGAGGAAGAAGGGTTTAAGGAAAATTTTTAAGGAAAATACAATTTTATGAAGATTTATAAAGAAAACGTAGCTTTCGTTAATTTTAATCTCAGTCCTGTGGATTCTGTCTCAATCTGAAACAATATTTTCTGTCCTGAAACAAAAGACTAGTGGAAATTATTCCGCTAATTTGAAATACGAATTGCTGGATATGCGTAGTGATAGAAAAATATATCTGGAGTGGTTGTTGAATCTGAATTCGAAAAAGCGTACGTTATTTCGATACTTCCAGATTTTTCCATTCGGTTCGATACAAACCGATTCTAACGGACCCTTTTCGAGGAGGCATTCTCTAACTTCCACGCCATTCCTCGCCTTTCTCATCCTCCTCCTTTCCCTCTCTCTTATTCATACATTTCCTCCTCGTTCTGAGCGCTGTCACTCCCAAATTTCCCATTCTTCCTCACAACGTACGAATTTCGTTATCCCTCGACTATTACCCGCAATTTTCCCTTTATATTCATTCTCCTCTTCCGAGAAATTATTTCCCTTCCCCTTTCTCTCTCTCTCTCTCTCTCTCTCTCTCTCTCTCTCTCTCTCTCTCTCTCTCTCTCTCTCTTCTTCATTTCCTCTTTCTTTCCTTTCTCTCAGCCACCCGAAAGCTCTTCTCTCCCACCCTCTCTCTTTCCCCCCCGCGAACCAACTCCCGCGGGACGGAATTTCATTTTTAAAGAGGCGCTCCGAGTCCATCTTTCTTCGGAAATACGCATTATCCTTCTGTCTCCGTCGTCCGAAAATATTTCCGATTCTCTTCAGGGTCTTAAGGGGGTTTGGGGTTCATTCCATTCCGTTCCCATAACTTGGCTGCGTTTTAATTACTCTCCGAAGCTTGATCGTCGAGCTTGTTTTATTTGTTCCACTGATTTTCTGTGTGTGTGCTTTTGGATGAGGAAACGAATATTCAGGTAACGAACCTATGGCGCGCAAGAGAATATTTTTTTGCCAGTCGGAGGCGCTAACCATGTGCGCTACTCTTCAGTCGTTCACCTCAAAAAGTCATGCTCCAAAGTAAATTAATATTAGTTAACTAGGTGGTGGTCGGTCTGACCCTTTTGTTTTGTTGCTCATCGTCTTCAAGGAGGTCATTATGAGCGGTGGAAACCCTCTAAGGCAGTTATAACCCCCGAATAAGGCTAATAGAATTGTTTATTATTTTAGGAAGTAGTGGAGATAGGCTCTTATATTTGAAGTGATCTAACCTAACCTAACCTAAACTAAACTAGATGATGAAGGTATAACTAAAACTAATTATTTACAGCTTTTTCCCCCTCCCCCATTTCCTCTTGGTGTGTGACTCAAGCAGAGTAAGGGTACGTTTGGGTTCCTTGATCCTTTTCATTCTTCGACGCACAGTTGGTGTGTAGTCCCATATATGTTGTATTAAGGGATTGTTGATGGTTTGCATTTTCCTAGAGAATTTTTTACATATGGCCAGTAAATGTTCTGAGAATTTTGGAGTCCGGTGATGGCGTAATACTTCTTTAAGTGGAACTAATTTGTTGCTACACACAGCTAGTCGTACACATTTACTGTAGAAGATGGTGAGTTTGTTTAAGTTTTTGTTAGTGGTAATAATTTTTATTTAAATTCAAATTCGTCAATAACTATCTCGTAAGCATACAGTTGACGTTATGACATAGATACGTATGATGATAGACGAATATCTGCATCTAAAGTTGTGATTGACGTGCAATTCGTTTATATTGTAACTAGTAATAGAAGTATTAGCTAAAATATTGGTGAAATAGACTAAAAGTAATGAATATGATACTTGTATCCTAAAAAGTGCATACGCCCACACAGTCTGGCAGTTAGAGGAGAACGTATATGGGAGCTCGCCTGGCATCTATTGGCGGAAATCCGAATCATACGTACGCGTAGCATTTTATATATTAAATCCATAAAAAAACGCATATGGAACTGTTCAAAACATATAAAACTGCTATTCCGAAAAATGGTTTTCCACCCCTGTTATACCCCTTTCCACCCCTTCCACCACCACCTGTGATGTCCTATTTTTTTTAAGAATAGGTTTTAGGAATAATTAATTCAATATTAAAAATCAATTCACAGTTGAACGTGAATTTCACCGACTGCACCTAATAATTTTTTTTAAATTGTGACTTTCGAAAATCATACAGTAAGCAGTCAACACCTTTTTGAGACTCTGACAACTTTCTTGCGGCAAACCAAGAGATTTCTTGCGGCACACTAAAAAATTTCTTTCTGCACACTTAGATGTTTTTTTGCGAATATTCAAGAATTTCTATCGTCTTTTTAAGAAGTTTTGTCGCGGCTACCTGAAATGTCTCCTGTGGCCTTCTACCTGATCACGGATTTCTTATCAATGTCATAATTGTGCTGAATTTACTATTAGAGTTATATTTCCGGAACAGGGGTTTCCGAGTTTCATTCTGGTGCCTTCAATCTCCCAATCGAACTTGTTCCAACGCTAACATGTTATTAAATGTATACTTTGGTGATGTGGTACTTATGAAAACTATTGAGATATAAGAGATTCTGATTAGTTGTATTTACTTTGCTCACTCACTTTGCACACGAAAAACTTATTCAAAGTCTCATTGTGCTGCATTTTCGTAAACTTTAACCTCTTTTGCTTGGGCGAGGAAAGTAAGAGAGCGAACTACCTCATTCCTCACCTTGCTAAGTAGTATCTCACCCTCTCCAAACCCTTCGGTCGTTGGTGTTGAATATGTTGAGGATCCACCGGTCCTCGTTGACTCAAGAGACCTTTTTGGGCAAAATGTTCGCTCACTTTGTCCCCTAAGTATCATTACCATCAGCCACAATTATTCAGCTTGAACTTTTCAAACTTACATTTGCATTTACATTAGTTAGTTTCCGTTAGCTAGTTATATAATTAGCTAGTCTTATCATTATACTAGATTGTTCAATATGTTTTCTCGTTCGAAAAGAAAAGCACGATTCAATTGTTTCAAATACATTTTATCATTCAATATAATCTCCCTGAACTTTAATACACTTGTTCCAGTGATCTTCTAATTTATGGATTCCATCCCTGAAGTGAGAATCCGAAAGACTGTCGAAATACGCTTCCACGGCTTCTATTACCTCTTCATTCGATGAAAATCTATTTCCACGCATGAATTTTTTGAGATGTGAGAATATCCAGAAGTCAGAGGGAGCTAAATCTGGCGAATAGGGTGGTTAGTGCAACAATTCGTACTTTAATTTATTGATTTTCGTGATGGTTTTTTGAGTTTTGTGAGAGGGTGCGTTGTCTTGATGAAAAATGATTTTTTTCTTCTGGGTTAAACCGGGTCTTTCCTCGCGAATTTTTATATCCAGCTGGTCCAAAAGGTTACAATAATAATCTAAATTTATTGTTTTACCAGTTTAGTAGCTAGTTATATTATTAACCAATTATAGTCTCCAGAAACATTCCTTTTGGAGGAATGGGTCAGTGTAATTTTATTTCCCATTACTTTAAATACTTTGCACAATATTGTCGTTGAATACGATGTACACAAGATAAAAGACAGTGCTGTTAATTAGACGTTAGAATCTTAAGGGTCTCCCATCCCACTTATGTGTGGTGCGGTTTAATCACCCTAAAGATTCCTCCAGCTTATCCTAATGACCACTTCCATGAAAATAAAGCATCCTTTCGTGTGTTTTACTTTCTTTTTTTCTTTATTTTGCAGCTCGTTTTGCATCTCGGGTGACATCCTTACTTTTTTAAAGAAATGCGTTTGATTTTTCTTAGCTTAGTAGTGTCAGTATTAGTATTTTTTTTAGCTTTTTGGCAGATTTGAAAGGTATTAAATGCATTGTTTTTAATTATGCTTTTAGTACCTTTGTCAAACCGTTACTAGCTACAATAATATTGCAGAGATAATATAGAATATATATACTCGTAAATAATACTTTAGGTTCTTCTGGGTATACAAAGGTGCAGAGACTTCACTCTCCAATCGTGAATTGATATTCCCATCTCAATTTGGCAGAAAATTAAACGCAGTTTTTGTGTTAAGTTTGAAAATATGAGACATAGGGCCAATCCCTATGCAATTACATATAAAGGTACCCACGTAGCTAAACTAGTTGAAATATAATTTGTCTTGAAAATCAGTGTAGTCTAGTCATTTCTAGGTTAGCAGATTTTGCATTTTTCAACCAGGATGCATATTAATTAGTTCATTTATTAAAATGTTCCCTTTGGTGTGCAATACTCTTTAATTCAATAATTATTGGAAGGCATCTTATCGATAAAATATGATATGGTATACGATCCACTTTCTGCCTGTAGAATGTAGACATTTAGATAACTATGACCTCGTTTTTAACGATATCACAGGAAAATTTATGATCAATGAATATGAATCGTCTGAAATTACGAAATGGAATAATGTCGAAGGACGCCCGATTCGGTATCATACATTTTTCATCTTTTTTATAATTATTTATCATACATAATATAGCTGATAGGGCCGACATTAGTCGGCTAATAACGCGAAGGTCGTGGGTTCGATCCCCCCCCATGGGCCAATTCTTTTACATGAATAATTAATATATAGTGATATTTTCTCATTAGTTACCTTACCTAACATTAGATGGTTTTCGTGATATAAATGTTTATAAGAATTCTAAAAGTCTGGAAAATTTTATATTCAATTAATTTAAATGGCCGAAATCGAATGCACATGTATCATTGTACCATAAAAAACATCTATTACATTCTGTAATTATGGGAACTATGTGATGTACATGCATTAGTAGGAATATCAGGGGATGCTACGTAAATTGAGTTTTGCTGTAGTTTTGAGATTTGTAATTCGTACTGTTTGTAAATAGAGTGGTGTTATTACGGAATGTTAACGATGCTGTTTGGAAAAGTGGGAGTTGCCACGCTGTTGTGTATTGTTTGAATCTTTAAATAAGTGTATTTTGTTAGTTGATTAAGTTGCCACCAGACTTGTGTCTAACCGCCGCTGAACTTTGTAAATAAATACATAAATAATGCAATACGGAAGGGAACTAATTACAATTACATTGGCAAATGAATACAGCCACCCACATCAACGGAGAATTTAGTGCCAATCGATATTAGTAACCATGGCATCAAACCCGAAACAACAATTCGGTTAGCATAAATTTCACTGTAAACAGAATAAGTGAGACTGTTCTACAATCACATTTGTTATTCCATAAAAGTTAACCTCCAGGTCTCTTTCTAAAATTCTAATCGCGGAAATTTTAAGGTATTCAGATTTTCTTTCAGTTTTTTTCTTCTTTCAAATCTGTAATTTGAAGCTAGCAGAATAAATTTCCATCTCAACTGTATCTATTCCACCGCTGAATCCAAAATTATGAGGACGGTAATCTCTCCATACTTCCAAAATTATTTTTAACCCCCTTCTCCAGAGAGAGAGGGAGTTTGTTGGAAACTTTCTCTGGCTTTTGGAAGTTGTGGAGAAATATTCCGAGCTTAAGGATTTCCTGGAAAACATACCGGTCCATACTCGAAAATAAATCATTGTTCGGGACCCAATAGTTTGGAAGTGTTCCTTAAGTTCTTTAATTACACTCTCAATAAGTTCTCGGAATCATCCTATTTCCCACTTCTCCAGTCTTTCTTCTGCTTTCGCATTCGTCTGTCTCCCCTTCCGTATCTTTTGAAGTCCCTCCCCATTCAACCGTCAACTTCGTGAGCCTCCAAAAAGCCCATTTGACAGCGATTCCGCCATTATCGCGATACCGGAAGGCTTTTGTTTACACGAGTGACGGGATATCTTCCTTTTGCATTTTCGCTAAGTTGCTCTCTCAGACGCCAGCTGATGTGACACCTTTTTCCGAGCACTAAAATCGTCCCTCATTCTGTGGTTCCTTTAATGGGAGAAGCTGTTTTTATGTGTTTTTTTTTGCTCTATTTCGTTGAATATGCCCGGAATTTTTCTTGAGCGTTACGTGGATGTTTTACTATACAATGGGTCCATGAATAAAATATTTCGTTGTATTAAATCAGGTGAAACCAGTTTGAATGCCTTTATTCGCAATTACTCATTCCTCAGTGGCTTCCACGGCCACAGACAGGACTGCAATAAAATAGATAAAAGATACATTATTCTTAACGTTGGTAAGATGGAATAGGAAGATTAAAGTCTCAATCCAACACAAATGAAGACGATTATTATTATCATTATCATATAATAATCATCGCCACCATCGTCATCATCATCATTGTTGTTGTTAATGTGTATAATTCTTTGCGCTCTAGCACTGCTTTTCTCAGGACTGCATCTCACTGACGAAAAGTAACTTTTTTCCTTTGGCCTGCTCCGTTAATGAAACTAGGTTAGGAGCCTTATCCCTGAAATACTTGGAAACTGAGGAGATCTCGGTGCCTGTCTGAGTGTCGAGTAACCATCGCTCAGGGTTTGTCGCTTATCTGTCCGCATCTCCGTCGAGAGGAGCCTCTTAATAGATCCATCCTCGCCACGCCTTTCGGAACGCCCTCCCTCTTCACTCTCTCCACCTCTCCTCAACTCGCTCCATTTGATCTCAAAAACCCGCGAAGGCCGCTTCGGCAGTTCCCTTAAGTTCCATGCTCCGTTATGCACGTCTGTGGCGCATACGACGGTCTCCATTTCGAAGTGCCGCAAGTCTGTTCGCCTACGGGTAATTCGTTGAATGAATGAGAGCCCTCGCGAATTTACGAGCGATCCGTAGCGGCGTTTGCTTTCCTCGTCGTAAATTACGGGAGGAGGTTCTTTTTATCGCACGAGATGCTTAGCCTCCGTTTTTTATCGAAATGGCGAAAGTTACACGCTCGCGAAATTTTTCGAATCGTGCGAATTAAAGTGAGGTGGGCTCTTTGGTAACCGACCGCGTTGAAGATGGTTACTCAGTATTTTTATTTAATAAGAAAATTAGAATATCTGCATAATCCCTTTTATTTTCTTGTTTTACATAAATGGACCAGTGACGCTACGAGAGAGGGTGGTTTCAGGGTCAACCCTACCCTGAGAGTGTTAACTTCTATGAGAAAGATATCACAATGTAGATTCCTAATCTCGGAAAAATCAATAACCTTGCCACATAACCTTATAAATATCCTCGTTTTCTAACCAATTATTTTTTAAGGGATTTTGTAACAATTCTTGTAAGANATGAATATCATTCTTTTTAAAGTCACATTCGTTTAGTCCGAATGCAAGAAAAATATTTTGCCAATAGTATTTTTGGTTCATCCGAGGTATCAAAATATTTGGGTAAAGGCTTTTTAATATCGGTTCAATGAATGTGTGAACGATTGTGATTATTAAATGGACATAAATAACACATAAATTGTGATTGAATGCTCATAGAATTTTAATCATCCTACTGAATATAATCTATTTAAATAGGCCTCGATTTCCTGGCAGTATTCCGTCGTGAGGAAAAATGAAAAATCAAACTTTCTACCTTTACCACAGACAGTTTATTCTACTTCCATAGTTTCTTCCCCTTGGGTCATCATCACCTGAAGATGGGTCGAAACCATGGTAATAGAATAACAGCCTGTGGTAAAGGTAAAACTCTGGTTTTTCATTTTTTCTTCAACCCTCTGAATTTCATGTCTATTGCATAGATATATGTTCAAACAAAGTTCTGTTGCATTTTGATCAATAATTTCCTTTAAAGGTAGGATTGAAAAATGTTTTGTGAAACTTCCACTGTATATATTACACCTACATGATCGGTTTCAACTAGTACTTAGCCATCATCAGGTAATATAATCATGTTCGAGTACTAACATCTTGTACTAGTTGAATCCGGTCGTGTTGGTGAAATATATTGTGGAATTTTTCCAAATTGTTTTTCGTTCCTAACTGACGGAATTCCACATAGTGACAACGTTTACCATTGATCTTATTCGTTTATAAAGTCATAAGTTGGAATTAAATGAAACCAATTTTATGAGAATGATGATGACGTTGATTACAATGATGATGGTAACAATAAAATAATAATCATAATCATAATAATAATAATGATGATAATAATGATGATGATGATAATACCAATTACAATGCTAATAATAATGACGACTGTATTCGGCGAATTTTACTCTTAAAAAACCACAGCTACCCTTTACAAGTCACCGCCATGCCCTAACCAGGATTTGAACCCGGGACTCCGGCGTTGCAAGTCAAACACTGCGGAGAAAGTTCCAGAAGGGAAAGCGTTCATTTCGGAAAATCTACGCCTATAAAATGTAAACACAGAGGCATTGATTTTTTGTGGTGATAGAAAAAGAGGCCTCCGTATGAAAGATCATTTTCTCTAAGAGGGGAGATTTATTCCTCTTTTGATGGCGGAAAGGTTTTTATTACCTGAGCGGTTGTTATGACACGAGATGGGAGAGGTTGAAGACGACCTAAATGGTGGCGTTTTTTTTTCTCGGAAGAACATAACTCATCTTTCAGCGTTGAAGGTCTTTTACACCTTTTAGTCTGGCCACGGTGATGAATCCTGAAATGTCAGGTGATCCATTTTGAGTTTAAGGATCTATTGACCATTAATTCTCACCTTCGCCGCTCGCCTACCTCTGGCGCCACCTTTCCTCCAATATCCTTTCAAAGGAATTTTTATGAATCATCCTTTCGCCGCAATCACTTTATTTTTCTTTATTTCGCCTAATGCTTCTTTGATAACGGCTTGAAAGATGAAGTAAAAGATCAAAGAAGTGCTATATTCTGATGCGTTTTATTTTCACGTTTCGACCTACGATTTCGAAGCTGCTAAAGTTCGTAAATCGATAAGTTCCCATATCGATAGTCAGTTTTCTATTGTATCTTATGGTAAATCTCAATCTGTCCATTCTTATACTCGTAAATTAAAAAAAACGCTTGTCTAAAACAAAGTATGCATTTTTATATGTGAAATGTATGTCCTTGTATGGTTTTCGAAAAAGTATTTTCGATAAAGATAGTTTCTGTGATAATTCCTTTTGTATCTTCGGTGAAGAAGGTTTAAAGACGCTGTCCAGCAGTGATGCGATTCCGAGTGTATGTTGCTGTACTCGAAGTTATAAAAGAATGAATTTTCTTATTCCGAATTTAAGTTCCCATGAAGTTAAGTTCGTTGAAGTCAAAATGGGGCAAGAAAAAAATTCGCAAGCCGAAAAGTTCGTACCAAAAGAAGGTCAATTGAATACAGATTCTTATTTGGTCATGGAGCAAAACTTTTGTTTCGAAGTTGCGAGAATTTAGAAAAATATACGCATATTTTGTGAAATTTTGAGGTTGTAAACAACCCGTCCCCATGACGACCAGTGCGATAGTTGATTCCGAGCTTATTCATTTCAGGGAAATTGAATAGAGATTCTTATTATGGTCGTGGAAAGTCGTTTTTGCTTCGAAGTTGATAGAATTTAGATAAAATATACGCATATTTTGTAAAATTTTGAGGTTGTAAACAAACCGTCCCCCTGACGACCAAAGCGTATGTTTATTCCAAGCTCATGCATTTTCTCATAAGAATGTATTGTGTATTTAGGCCCTTTAGAAGCAATGGCAAGAATTGACGTCATGAAGAGGAGGAAAATTTTCAGAGATTTTGACTTTTACAGTCACGAATTCTTATTGTTGATTGTAGATCTCGGCTTCTAATTATGAGAACTTTCATTAGATAGAAAATTTTGGTTTTCGGTAACCTGTCCCATTGGACCAAACTAAGATGCGAGATGTTATTTTCTGCTATGTACAAATAGATATACTATATTTAATAATTAATATTATATTTCCCCCCCCCTGAGAATCATCGGGCACTTCAGCTATTAGTAGCATAAAATCGTGAGAATTCTGAGATCCGTTTGCTAGGATTTTCTTCACGTTGAAGAGTTACACCAATTTTAACACATTCATTTTGAATCCGTGTGTAATGACTCAAACATTTTTCGACGTGTGTTACGAACTGGAAGATTTATTTGATGGATTCACAATATATTACTGTTTTAATGTATTGTGTTCACAGTATTTTTCCCACATAACGTTACCGTACATTATAAACATAAAATTAAACCGTACGCGGGTCTTCGGATCCATTTTCCAGACGAGAAGGCATTCCCGAAAGTTATGCAACCCGCCGTGAATGCGTGTGTCTCCGGGCGTATAACTGTCAGGATGAATCTAGTTGTGTATCTAACATAAGTGAGAGTGATGTGTTATGTTAGGAGGGATTTATTGACGAATTAGATAAGGGATGGGGAACTTGTAACCTTCACCGGCATAAATGAGGCCTTTTCTTAACTTCTTTTGAAAAATTCTGGCTTTAAAATTGCGTTGTTTTTCAGACTCGTGCATTACTTCAAATGAAAATAAAATGGAGAAAAGGAAGAATGGACTCGAAAAAAGTCTGACGGGACCGGGAATCGAACCCGGGTCTCCCAATAGCCATGTCTCCCAGTGGCACATGTCGGATGGTTCAGAAAAATGTTTTGCCCGGAAGCTCAACGGACAGAGCACCCAACCGGCAATTAGGAGACCCGGGTTCGTTTCCCGGTCCCGTCAGACTTTTTTCAAGTCCATTCTTCCTTGGGATATTTTTTTGCACTAGATCACCTTTACCCCTTTTCTATGGAAAAAAATATCTCCCTTTCGTTTACGTTTCAACTGCTCTATATTTACGGCTTGCAATAACGATAGCAGACTGTTTAAATGTAGCCAACTCCTGATTAAATACTCGCAAAGTTCTTCTAAATCTAAAGTATTGTGGTTACAGGTTTGGTACCGGCTTCTGAAGCGTTGTTCTGAAGTGATTGTAGCGCCGTATTTATTGCTGACGTTGTCCTTTGACCCTCATTTGGACATTTTCGGTGGTATTTGTGCTATATGTTTATTTTTTACTCGCTATTTAATCCGTTCTCTTTCGATTCGCATTTAATCAAAACACGCGTCGGTTACTGTTACGCAAAAATAAAATTAATTGCAAAATAAACGTAATTGCATTTTCACTCTTATTTTTTCATTCATCTCCAGTGCAACATCATGGACAAACGTCTGAAAAACTTTATTGATCATAACTTTATTTATTCTCTCCTCGTATTTTTATGCGTGCAATTTGAGTTCAAAATTTTCTTGTCGGCATTTTCAAGTCGACTTGGTTTTTGAAATTTATGACAGTTGACACTCCAACGATCTTCGGGTCAAATGTTGCTAAGAAACAGTACGTAGGTTGCACAGTTATTTGTTATTCTTTGTTGTAAGATCTCGATGTCTGTTGTTGATTTAAACCGTTTTCTTTTGCAGGTCGTCAGACAAAAACACCCCAAAACCATAAAAGAAAATCTTTCAAGCCAAGGGTAATACGTATTTCGCCTTCTGAATCTTCGGAGCATGGACGACAACAGAATTGTCTTCCAATTGTTGAATTGTCTTCCAATTGTTGAATTGTCTTCCAATTGTTGAATTGTCTTCCAATTGTTGAATTGTCTTCCAATTGTTGAATTGTCCCAATTCTGTGGTCGTCCACGCTCTGAATATTCTCTATCAGGAAGAGCGAAATACGTATACGCCTTGGACTTTGTAAATTTTTCTATTTTTTGGTGTATTCTTGTCCGACTTTTACAACCTTCACTGGGCCTTATCTAATTACAGGTTACCGTAGCGTCTCGGTTATTATATTCTGCTAATTAAGCACGTTCAGAGACGATGTAGCCGCATTAATGTGTCCATTATCTGACATAGGCCGTTCTGATACTGCGAGAAAGATCAGGGAAATAGATGCTAGAACGAATCGATTCAAGTATACGATTCTCGAAGGTAATCGATAGGGAAATAGAGTCGTGGTGCATGCACCCCCTTCCACACGCCGGAAGGCGGCTTGCTGTGTATTTACAGAGACGTAGACGAAAACAACACTCAGTTTTCTATTTTTTAATCGACACAACTTTCCGATATCCAAGCTCTGCCATCGCTGAGTTCCACAAGTGTGTTGTCTTAAGACCTGTATCGGTACTTCTTTGTACACTCTGACAGAGATATACGTACATCGTACATTGAATTTCATTTTTGCGCTCCTTTTTCTTAATAGCTTTTGTAATAAGGCCCAAGGATAGAGATATATTGCCTCAGGGGCGTAGTGGTTAGCGTGTTTGAATTGCAACGCCGGGGTCCCGGGTTCAGATCCTGGTTAGGGCATGGTTGTGTCTTGTAAAGGGTAACTGTGGTTTCTCTAGACTAAAATTCGCATAATAAAGTCGTCATTATCATTAGTATTGTTGTTCATTATCGGTCATTCAATCCGTAGATTGGTTGACTGCAGTCTTCCATTCCTCTCTTTCTAGTGCTAACCCTACTACATCCTGACATCTCTTCTTTCCTATGTCCTTCTTTATTTGGTTTATATATGTGTCCCTTGGTCTTCCTCTTGGTGCTTTTCCCTCTATTTTGCCTTCAAGTACGTTCCTAACAAATTCATTGTGTCTAAACATATGACCAATCCATCTAGTTCATCTTTTCCGGATGATACTCCATATTGTCTGAACCTCTTCTATTCTTCTGTATACTTCTTCGTTTCTCACCCTATCTGTCCATTTGATCTTCAACATTCATCATCATCATTATTATTATGATTATTGTTATTATTATTATTGTTATTATTGTATTGTTATCTTCATCATCATTATTATTTTATTGCTATCATCATCATTGTCATCATCATCATCTTTAGCACTTATTTCCCCTCTTTTAGAATATCTTTCAACTCGTCTGCGAAATTGTGACTCGGTTACGACATGCATCTGCTCGACTGACAAAGAGCGAGGGTCGTGACCTTCACCTGAGAATGTGGGACAGATAATTGTGCGGCCATTCGTATAAACTTCTTGGAGCTTGAGTTACGTGCCCTTCCGAGTCCTCGATAACGGATGCTTTGACACTGTCGATATTGATTGGTTATCCATTGCCGTGGGGTTGAAATGCTCCAACGTTAAAGCGTGTAAACCTTTGGGTCGAAGAATTGGACCTTGAATTTGAAGAGAGTGCTATTTTGAAGCCCTGTGAAGGGTTTAGTTTCCCTCTATCTCGAGTGGGCGAGGCTACCCTAGTTTTAACAATTGTTCTTAAAGAGTTGTATTTACTCGGCATTGACTTGATAATATTGTATATTCATCGTAAGTAATGGCTTAAAAACGACATTTCGATGTTTCCAAAATAACATTAGAAGACATACAACCAAAACCAGGCTACACTTTATCAGCTGGTACTTGAAAGCGCGGTAAATAATTGACAAATAAACTCTTGATGAATAAATAAAGTTCTTGATGAAAAGGATAGACCTCAAAACCTGGGTCGCGTATATTGTTCTTACAATGGGATGTAATATGCTACTTATTCGGATATTCTGTTGAGAATGTTTCTGTGCAAAAAGTGTTGTTCTTTTTGGTAATGAAGTATAGTTTGCATCCCTATAATTATCAATCTCTACGTCTGCCTGTAAATTCATCTTCCCGAGAGCTGAATGTATCCACTCCACCAATAGTTAATAAAATTTTGAGGGAATGAGGCAAGATGAGGAGTGAGGTAATTTGCTCTTGCTTTTCTTCCCTAGTCAGAATGCCATAAGTGGCAAAAGTTCACATTATTCCATCATAATGATCCATGAATAACACTTTTCATAGAAAAGGAGAGAATGCACCTGCTGAGCATGACTCATACCTCGTATCGTATCATTAAAGCCATTAACATGAATCCTGGTATAAAAGTAAAATCAGGTACATTTTCCTTTATCGTGTGCCAAAAATCAGTGTAAAATATTACATTCGTCAAATCGTGGTTACATGTACCTTTCTCTCTGTAGCATTTTGAATAAGGACCTAGAAAAATACCTTTTACAACTTTTTCTTACATTCTCTAATGTTTGAAATTAGAAGATAAAAAAATACGTACCTTTAATATGTAAGTTGCAAAGCAGTGCAAAAGTTTACTATGAAATTCTTTTATTAAACATCCTGCATTCTTAGTCACTTGTATTGAAAGTAATTTTCGGTGAATAAAAGTAATTTGCATTTCAGTTAGAATATCTTCAAAGAAATATCAATTAGTTCTGTCGCTGGAAAATATCTTTCTTGTTTTACTTTTATGCTTGTGAAAACACCTAAATTCTTCGTGGATTCCTCATTAATTTCTCGTTCTCCGTGAACCTTTTTATCTTTATTTGATGATATTAAAACAGAAAATGCTCGTATTTTTTTGTCTCAGGGAGTGACCGTATATGAAAGTAGCTCTCTGATTTCCAGTTGAAAACCATTGACCTAATTTTATAGCGTTGCTCCTGCAGCCGAGTCTGCGAAAATTGCTGTTTCATCGGAAGTGAAGAGGTCAGGGCCACAATAAAGGAATATAGGTCGATTATTCTGTAGGGTTCATTAATGAAGTGGTAGTAATCAGAGAGTCATTGTTATTGCTTGTTGTTAACCTTATATTATAAAGTAGAGTGTGTGATTGTGTACGTATGTTTGTCCGCCTAAAACACGAGAACACGAACTCGCACGATTTTCAAACTTTCGAGGTTTATAAATGTCTTCCCAGATTAGAAAATAGGCTACTTTTTATTCACCTATCCGTCCCCGGTTCGACTCCAGACGTTTAAAACTGTTTCCATAACAAATGCACGCAAACCTCAAATTCAACGCTTGCAGGCTTCATTTCTTTCGAAAAATTAAATTAGAAAGAATAGCCGTACGAAATCGAGACAAGCACTAAAAGAAGGGAAATTGAATGCATATTCTTATTATGGATGTAGAGTATCGTTTTCGATTCGCAATTGCGAGAATTTTGATAAAATAGACGAAAATTGTGTGATATTTTGTGGTTGTAAACAACCAGTCTCCCTGACGACCAAAATAATCACTTTTATCGCTTGCAGGGTTTGTTTCTTTTGTAAATTTAAATAAGAAAGAATAGCCGTATGAAATCGATAAGCGCACCAAGGGCAGGGAAATTGAATGAAGATTCTTATTTTGGTTGTCGAATATTGTTTTCTGTTCAAAATTGCGTGAATTTTGATAAAATGAACGAAACCTTTCTAAAATGTTGAGGTTGTATACAAACCGTCCCCGTGATGACTAATTCCTTTGTTGAATCCTAGGCTCGTGCATTTTCATATTTTTCCCCTTGGGGCACTTCAATTAGTTATAGAATATATTTTACCAAGTGAAGGAAAATGTTAAAAGTAGAGCAAACACCTTTTCTAATAAATTCCGTTGAATTGCTTTTTATCGATTGATAAGAATATTTTGGGGATTGGAACTAAATTGTCCTGGCCATATGTTTTGATTGCTATTTTTATCGCAGACTCTAATTCAAAAACACTTTCGATAAATAAAAATTATATTGTGTTTCTCCATTATTTTAGCTTCGTTTTTCATTTCCACCTTTGATATTTTTCAAACAACTACTTTAATACCATTTTTTTATTATACAGCCGTGTTCTCTATGTAGTAATTTAAAGGGGTTTTTAATTTAAGACTTTTTAATCTTTCTTTTCTGTGAATTTTCTTACAGAATTAGTATCATTAGAGGTTCCCGGAAAGTCCCAGATATCTGTAATCTGGAGCTTCCCGTTTGTCTCTGAGCGCGAGTTCCGCTTGCCGAAATACGGCTTACGGAGTGTTTTTAAACCTCCAATTCATTAACAGCCGGGTTCCAACCTTCTTTTTCTTACAGAATTGGTTTTTTTTGGTGCCCTTACTACTGAGTTAATTTGCATCAGATACTGATTTGGGATTATAACGTATGAGTGTGTTTGAGTGTCCGGGCGAATTTTCTAAAATTTTGTATGTACTTAAGTGCAATACAAACACAATGCGATCTCGGGTTCGACTCCCAATGGAGACAATGACGTTGACCCAGAATGGCGAATAAGTACGAGACTGTCTGAATTGATGGGTCCAATGCGGTCTAGAAAACACAATAAGTCAGCTTGAAAGCCGATACGCTGACCAAGTATCACCCTCTGTAAATGTCGGTTGGCCAGATCTTCCTATCCTGCTTAGGGATGTTGTGCTATGGACTTGATTTATGTTATAAATCAGAAGCAGTTTTTGAAATTTCGCAAAATTACATGCTGTTTCTTTTATGATGGAGGTCAAAGTATGCCGTTTGAATAAAATTTAGCGTGCAATACAAATAACTTATTTTCTACTTGCTGCCGTTCCCTTAAATTGGCGTATTTGGCGTAACCATCTGGGGGTTAGGTGCAAAAAGAGACTAGCTAGTCTCAATTTCGCCCTGAAATAGAGTCGTTTTATTATTAATATTTTTATTGTTCTTACTATTATCACCATCGTCATCGTCACCATCATCATCATTATCATTGTTGTTGTTGTTATTATTATTATTATCAATGTACTAATTACCTGACCTGAAAGGTCCACGTAATTAGTACATGGTCACATTTTAGGTCATTATACTTCGCAAAGAATATTTCAGACTGATTCATGTTAATAAAATTCATAATAATAATGATTATTATTATAATTAGTAATGATATTCAGTAGAATATGATAAAAAATAAAATTAGATGGGCCTTTGTTTACCAACCCTCCGAAAGAGAACCGTTGTTAACAACATCAAACACATTTTTGGAAATCGTTATGTGTCTATGCGTAATTTAATCTGTTCGCTAAGGCAATACGTTCTTTCACTAACCATTTCCCTGAATTCTTCTTCTCTTACAGGATCAAGTGTTCCAGTACCAAGGGAAGAAGATGGCAGCGCTTGAACCCCACGTGTTTGCTTTGGCTCAAGCTGCGTACTCCTCCCTCCAAGCCTGTGACGCCACCGACCAATCCTGCGTCATCTCTGGAGAAAGCGGTGCTGGAAAGACGGAGACCACCAAGTTCATCCTCCAGTACCTGTGCTCCGTGACGAGCAACGTGAGCACGTGGGTCGAGCAACAGATCCTGGAAGCGAATACCATCCTCGAAGCTTTCGGTAAGTGGCGGAAGAACTTGGCAGGTATTCAGTTTGTCAAAACCACTGGTTGCAAAGTACTTCTCGAGATACTTTCAGCCGAAATAAGCCGTTGAAATAGGAAGTAATCGTTGGGAAGAAGTACACTTGGTCTAGGGTAACCAGACGTCCCGATTTAGGCGGGACAGTCCGGCTTTTGAACTGTCAGTCTCGCCTCATTAACAGGTCCAGGAAAGTCTTGAAGTCACGGAATGAAAAATTGGAGTACTGTAGCAATGATTTTCGTTTGCATTAGCCTAGAAGCTACTGTAATCTGTCACCTATTAAAATTTCCTAAAGGGAGTGATGTGAAGTAAATGAGAAACTGATATCAACGGCCCAATGATCTAAGTGCTATCTTAAAGGCTAATCTTGTTCTGCATATATGTGTTTCTATTTTGCCGATGCTGCTGGTTGTTTTTACTGAAGACTGTTACTTCGTTCCGCTTTGACTGACCTGAAATCTGATCTTCCTAAGCTCGCGAGACACTAGCAATGAGCCACTACATATAGGAGGCTAAAAGTGTAATTCATTTGCTAATCATGAAAATTCATCTAATTTGCAAATGACAACTCATTTTGCAGAGACCGCTAGTTGTCTCTACACCAGACTGTTATGTTTTGACTGACCTGACCTCTGATCTTCCTAGGCTCGCGAGACATTAGCAATGAGCCTCCACGTGAAAGGAGGCCAGAAGTGTACCTCTGTCATTCATGTAAGAAGGGACTAAGAAGTCTCAATCTTGCCCTTAAAGACGTTTTATTATTATTATTGTTGTATTTTCTCGGCGTTTCTGCTGTTACAATTTCACCTGTCCTTCAGATGGAATGGACTAGGGTCTCGGCATGAAGAGGGAATTCACCCTATTCCATGCGATTCATAATTTCCCGTTACTTACGAGAAACTTACGCACAATGTGACAGGTTTGTAATTGGACTGCTTTTGTGCAATTTTGATGATATTTCTCTCTAAACCAAGTTTCTCAACATATTATATCATTTTTCTTGACACCAGCCCTTCTGCAGAAATAACCAAAGGGATTACTTGAATGTCCGTTAATTTCAAGATACTTTTTATCTGCCATGCAAGCTCTTCATATTTGTCCCTTTTTTCCATCCCGGTTTTTCGGATGTTATGGCCTAGAGTCAGTGCTATGTCAATGATTATAGCATTTTCGTTGACGTTATCAGTTAGTAAGATATCTGGTCTGTTGAAATTTATAGTTTTAACGGTCGAGACAGGTCTATTCCAATATAGGACGATGTTATTCTTCTCTAAGACAGGAACAGGTTGATATTTGTAATATGGTGCTGTATCCTCATCAAAAAGTTGGTATTTTATACCTAGCTGTTGATGTACTAGCTTTGCAACCTGATTTTGTCTTCTCAAATATTCTGTTCCAGCTAGATTCGCACATCATCACCATCATCATCATCATTATTATTATATAAAATTTTACATGCATTACATCGTTAAATGTCCTACATTGTTATGTGCACTACATTTTGGATTGTTCGAAAACAACACTCGTATCCACCTTTATCAGAAGACAGAATCACCTCATAAAACCTCTGATATAACGTCGGGACCGACTGCTTTTCGGGACAGACGAAAAAAGAATCAATCGCAGCGAAAGACAATGTTTTCTCAGCACAAACACCGACACCAACCACCCGAAAAATGGCGGACTTCCGCTATGTCCTTCCTTCCCCTTTTCGCTCCATCCATCGCCGTCTAAAAACAAGGCCCACTCAGACGACAAGTCCATTGCCTCCGCCCGTGTAAACACAAAGGGAGTCGATGATGTGAGGCGATAGCACACAAAAAAGAGAGCCGAAGAGAAGTCCGGTCGATGACGTCATGTAAATGGACGAAGGATAAAATAGTCTAGAAACACGAGGAAGGGATCAAAAGGCGAGAGGGATTGAGATGACACGGGTTATAAGATCACCAGAAAAGGATGGAAAAATCTCGGAGACCGTTTTGGGGATATGATGTTTACGGAATAATCTTACTGTGTTCCTTTGACGTATGCATAAGGCCCTGTTTATTATTCTTTCAGTTATTCCTCCCGATAGTGTAAGATAGCTCTAAAGAGGTACTGACGTTCAGAAATTTTAGGCGAAGTAGACTTGACTAAATTTGTTGTTTATTTAGCCTGAAGATGAAGATGAGGCTCCCTCTTTAAATTTATATTTTTTAGATTTAGATTTGTACCCCGCAAGCCGCCAATGGCGTATGGCAGGGGGTGTATTAACGCCTTACCTAATCTACCCTATTAGATTCTCTTATGCTATTAGGAAGCATTATTATAATTATTATAAGTGCAAATGTTACAAATGGACAACTAGTCCGGTGGTAACAAAATACAAGATAAACTAATATTTCACTAAAAAATCATAGAAGCTACCACTTCACAAAATACTTCTCATTCAGAAAATTTCACCTTCAAAAATTAATTCCCATTCAGACTTATTACCATTTCACAAATTATAGTCAGATACAACATCATATTTCAGTGAGATACAGATTCATGATTTCAGATTTGCTACCTTCTATACTCGTTTCATTTCGTTCCGGTGAGGTGCAGGATATCACATATGCTGACCGCAGCCACGCTACAAGAGGAATTTAAAGAACAGCATTAGTAAGACCGTATCGGGGCTTTCGACAAGGATGCTGCAACTCACCTCCTCTTCGTAATAAAAGCTTTAACTGCATTATTAATATACGAAAATTGCTGTAAGCTCTACAATAAATGCTCTTCTTGTCGCGGATGACCTTAGTGTCGTCTTTCGGTAAACAGGGGAAGCCCAACAAAGATCAGTATAAAAATTGGAACAGATTAGCGGAGAACACAACCTCGAAACATTCATTCAAAATACTGAATCAATGGCGAACGAAGGTAGTCACCCACAAAATTATTGAAAAAAATACGTATGAAAAGTCGATCAAACTTCCCCTTATTCAGTGAGGAATGTGAGCGACAACAAGTAAATTGGTATTGACCGTCCGCATGCAAAAAGTCATTAAAAACGTTAAAAAAAACCATTAAAA
>KZ308537.1:279513-292138 GCA_000376725.2 Ladona fulva
ATCTATAATCAAAAACATAATTATGTGAAAATGTTATTGATTTTTATTTGTTCCTTATGAAGGAATTTTTTAAATCCGTCAGGTAAATCACCGGCGAAATTGTAGTTAAATGTCATAGACCTAATCTGATTATAATTTTGAAAACATCAAAGTTTTGTCTGAAAGAATTTACTTCAAAAGGCAATGAAATTATGGTAATTTCAATGTATTGATACGCAAGTCATGGGTTAATGATTTTACCCTACCTTGTCATTGCCGCATACACTCACCTGTATAGAGGTACTTCGACTTACAAACCGCTCTACACGTGAATTTCAGTCTTAATCCATTTTCGACTTAAGATACGAAATTAATTTCGAGATACGAATCATAAAACCGAAAAGATATCATGGTAAACTGGGTTTCGAGATACAAACTTTTCGATTTGCGAACTTTGAACTGGAATGAGTTAAGCTCTGAAGTCGAGGCGCCACTAATTGGACCTTCAAGCACAAATTTTCGATGTATAAAATGTAAAGTCAACTTAAATACGATAGAGGTTGGAAATAAAACTTCTAGTACACTTCCATGACAGATTTAATTATGCGACATGTTGATAGCGAACTATCAGGCCTGATGGTGCTAGTTTGATGACAAAAGATGTCACCAAATTAAATCTGTTGTGGAAACGTAGGAGAAATTTTATTTCTGTTATTAAGGCCTTTCGCGCGGTAACGCCTTTGCATACTGGGTTCATAAGATAGAGAAATTTACAGTCAGTTAAATGAAAGATGTTATTTGAGGTGTAGTTAAAACATCCAGAAATTCTCTTTTACAGATACTATACTTCGAAATATGTATATATTATGAATATACATCTGTATTACAGAGCTTGGAAGCTATCGTAGTTTGAAAGAAATAGTTAAACTAACATCAAAAAGAGACATTTGAAGGAAAATTTATGGTTTAAGAGCATCTTATTACAAGTAAATAGTGTTAACTCATTTATTATTACAGTGAACAGGAAGAAATTAATATTCCCTCGTGAGACTAATCTATGATTTCATGGTTCATTCATAGAACAACAAGGAATTAGCCACCCAGTTCCAGCTAAAGCCACCAGAATTCTACAACTACATCAACCAGTCTGGTTGTATAATAATGGAAGGTGTTAATGATGCGAAGAAATTTGACAGTCTTAGACTGGCTTTCAATATCCTTCAAGTACCAACAGAGATGAGTGATGGAATCTTCAGTGTGCTGTCAGCGATCCTGTGGTTAGGAAATCTTCAATTTATTGTGAGTCTCATTCGCCATTCTCCAATATATAATTGCCACCAAATCCAAAGTAAAACTATAGATAGATATTGATAAAGAAGCATATATTCAGGAATTCAGCCATTCGGCAAATTTTGGACTTTCAAACATATTTATATTTTGTGAATAAAGTTTTCCTATCATAATATNCGCCCAAGTAGCGCTCATTCCAACGCTGGTGAGAAGGTTAAGGGCGCGTAGATTCAGGATGATGTCGATGATTTCCTCTTCGATGCCGCTGGAATGAGCCCCTCTGAACGATATATGAGTATTTATATAGACGGATGAAAAGTTTTTGTTACAAATTTACACGAAACACTAACCGGAACTTCTCAGCGAAGTCCCCACCACGTGTGTTTCTCTCAATCATCATTAAATAAATTCTTTTTTCTGTCATAATTTTTCGATCATGCTCGTATAAAAAAAATAAAATATGAGTCAAGTATAACAGTAGCAATATGTCACAGTAGTTCATACATACATATAATATGCGGTACAAAAATATATGTGTTTTAAATATCTCATAGGCCTTAATATTTTTCTTTTGAAGGTGGTTAAGGAATCAAAAAATATCAACGTTATTCAGTTTGTTAAAATTGCGCATAATGTGAGTTGATATACTTGCTATCAAATTGCCCTGGGCTATTTGAAATTCTAATTCTAATAAATAATTTTACTGATCATGGTTTTAACAAAAATATTTAGCTGTTTATGGTTGAAATTTGTACATTCAAATCAGCTTGCTGGATCATAATAACTCTATGAAATCATTTATGTCAAAAGGATATCATAGTATAACATTAAAGGCTGGTACCAATTGGAAAATGCCAGTTTTCAATAGGTAGCAGCCAACCATGTTCCAAAGAAATAATGTAGCGAGTAGAGTTTCTATTTAAGATAATTAATGTAGTAATTAAAGATGATAATGTGAAAATAATGCTTTTCGGATCTAAAAAATGAACAGCAAATATATTTCCTTTATAATGTAGAATTAAGGATTTTATTATTGTTAAGGAATAAGGCACTTTGAACATTTCCCTATTTTTATTTGTAACGTCATGTTATCCTTTCTTCTAGGGTGAAATGTCTGAGAATTGGTTCACCTCATGTTAATTTCTTTGTTTTATTTGTAAAAGTTATGTTTAATTCTTCTAGGATGTTGATGGTGAACATTGTGAACTGTCAACTGAAGATAAGGAAGTGCTTGAGATAGTGGCTGGGTTGCTTGGAATTCAAGTGGAAGACCTTAACCATGTGGTCCTCCTGAGACAGATCAATGTCCGTGGCAATATAACAGAGATTCCTCTCAAAGTGCAAGAGGTAAGTCTTGATAGCTTTCTCATTCATTCAATTTCAGTATGTAGAACAGTATGTGCATCTTTAAAAGCAGCAGTCACTAATCATAAGAATTTTCAGCAAAACTCAACTGTGCTCCTTAGCGAAGGTTTTATATTTTGACCAGGCGGCTTGCTCTCTCCGATTGGTCCACTCAAGAGCTTCTTAATTGTACCTTACTACACTTTTGTATCAAACTCTGCATAGGAAGAGCTCTGTTAATATTTCATCATCCAAACTAAGAGTTCTTCACTGCATAATTTTGGAGAAATTAAAGATTATATTCACTGAAGAGCTTCTTAACATGTTCACTGCAGATACCTACATTTCCAATGCATTTATCTATCCAATAGTGGAGTGATCTGCTGTGAATGTGTTAATCTCACCTAATTATACTTTTCTATGAAACTCTCTGTAGGAAGAGCTCTATCAATATTTCAACTGAGAGTTCCTCACTGCATAATTTTGGAGGAATAAAAGATTACACATATGTGCTCTTTCTCTGAAGTTTTGTTTCAAATGTTTTGATCTTGTTCGTTTCAGGCCAGGGAAAATCGCCATGCAATGGCCAAAGCACTGTATTCCAGGACTTTTGCATGGCTGGTAAACCACATCAACACTTGCACCAATCCTGGACAGGATTCTTCCAGATTCCTTGGAGTTCTCGACATCTTTGGATTTGAAAACTTTGCTGTCAATTCATTCGAACAGCTCTGCATCAATTACACAAATGAAAAGTTACATAAGTTTTTTAACCACTATGTGTTCGCCCTTGAACAGGAAATAGTGAGTATCTAACTTTCTTAAAATGCCTGTTGCATGTTCATTTACTAAGCGTGGGAATTAACTTGATGAAGTTGTGCCATGTTAACTTATGGACCTTATTTTCAATTTTCAGTATGAAGAAGAAGAGATTGAATTTGCTCACATACAATTCACAGACAACTCCAGCTGCTTAGAACTCATAGAAAAGCCTCCTCGATGTATCCTCAAGTTTCTGACTGAACAATGCCACATGCCAAAGGTAAAAATGGTTTCTTCAAAATGTCTTCAATGGTTCAATGTCTGTTTCTTCAATGGTTTCTTTAATTTTTTTAAGAGTTAGTTAGTTTTATTCAAGCCTTGCTGTTTCGTTCATAATTGTTCTTAGGGATATCACATTTCATTCACAATTTATATTAAGTATTTTATTGAGGAAAGCTATTTAAATTCTTTACCTTCTTGAAAAATAAATCCTAGATTTAAAAAAATGTTTAAATAATTCATTTTCAATCATTGACTTACAACCACAGTTAGTTCTGACCTATGAGTTGTAATTCAATTTGGAATTAAGAAGGATATTCCTAAATCTTTGTATAAATGGGAGTATCATAAATTGTACAGGGGTTTTTGATGTATCTTTGAGAAATATGAGAATGTATAAGATCATATGTTTTCTCGAAATTGTTAGTTTTTCCATTCTAAATTTCACAAATCCTGTTCAATTGTGACAAACTAATGAGTAAGATTTATACATTTCTCTGTGTATACCATTAAAATTGTTGATAAGTTGAACAGTCAGAAGTTAACATCTAAATTGAAGAGCTAAATCATTCATAAAAATTCAAGTAAATTCAAATGAATATGAATATGTTTTTTGAAAAGTACTGAATTTGCCATGGTTCTATATTCATTGCAGGGATCAGACACTGCATATCTCACCAATTTACATTCAGAGTTTGAGAGTCATCCAAATTACTTCAAAGGCGATGACAGGAGAACGTGGGAAAAAGAATTTGGCATACGACATTATGCTGGATGTGTAACATACAATGTTGAGGGCTTTGTAGACAAAAATCGTGANTTTCAGATACATAAAAAAAATAAAATATGAGTCAAGTATAACAGTAGCAATATGTCACAGTAGTTCATACATACATATAATATGCGGTACAAAAATATATGTGTTTTAAATATCTCATAGGCCTTAATATTTTTCTTTTGAAGGTGGTTAAGGAATCAAAAAATATCAACGTTATTCAGTTTGTTAAAATTGCGCATAATGTGAGTTGATATACTTGCTATCAAATTGCCCTGGGCTATTTGAAATTCTAATTCTAATAAATAATTTTACTGATCATGGTTTTAACAAAAATATTTAGCTGTTTATGGTTGAAATTTGTACATTCAAATCAGCTTGCTGGATCATAATAACTCTATGAAATCATTTATGTCAAAAGGATATCATAGTATAACATTAAAGGCTGGTACCAATTGGAAAATGCCAGTTTTCAATAGGTAGCAGCCAACCATGTTCCAAAGAAATAATGTAGCGAGTAGAGTTTCTATTTAAGATAATTAATGTAGTAATTAAAGATGATAATGTGAAAATAATGCTTTTCGGATCTAAAAAATGAACAGCAAATATATTTCCTTTATAATGTAGAATTAAGGATTTTATTATTGTTAAGGAATAAGGCACTTTGAACATTTCCCTATTTTTATTTGTAACGTCATGTTATCCTTTCTTCTAGGGTGAAATGTCTGAGAATTGGTTCACCTCATGTTAATTTCTTTGTTTTATTTGTAAAAGTTATGTTTAATTCTTCTAGGATGTTGATGGTGAACATTGTGAACTGTCAACTGAAGATAAGGAAGTGCTTGAGATAGTGGCTGGGTTGCTTGGAATTCAAGTGGAAGACCTTAACCATGTGGTCCTCCTGAGACAGATCAATGTCCGTGGCAATATAACAGAGATTCCTCTCAAAGTGCAAGAGGTAAGTCTTGATAGCTTTCTCATTCATTCAATTTCAGTATGTAGAACAGTATGTGCATCTTTAAAAGCAGCAGTCACTAATCATAAGAATTTTCAGCAAAACTCAACTGTGCTCCTTAGCGAAGGTTTTATATTTTGACCAGGCGGCTTGCTCTCTCCGATTGGTCCACTCAAGAGCTTCTTAATTGTACCTTACTACACTTTTGTATCAAACTCTGCATAGGAAGAGCTCTGTTAATATTTCATCATCCAAACTAAGAGTTCTTCACTGCATAATTTTGGAGAAATTAAAGATTATATTCACTGAAGAGCTTCTTAACATGTTCACTGCAGATACCTACATTTCCAATGCATTTATCACTAATGCATTTATCACAATAGTGGAGTGATCCGCTGTGAATGTGTTAATCTCACCTAATTATACTTTTGTATAAAACTCTCTGTAGGAAGAGCTCTATCAATATTTCAACTGAGAGTTCCTCACTGCATAATTTTGGAGGAATAAAAGATTACACATATGTGCTCTTTCTCTGAAGTTTTGTTTCAAATGTTTTGATCTTGTTCATTTCAGGCCAGGGAAAATCGCCATGCAATGGCCAAAGCACTGTATTCCAGGACTTTTGCATGGCTGGTAAACCACATCAACACTTGCACCAATCCTGGACAGGATTCTTCCAGATTCCTTGGAGTTCTCGACATCTTTGGATTTGAAAACTTTGCTGTCAATTCATTCGAACAGCTCTGCATCAATTACACAAATGAAAAGTTACATAAGTTTTTTAACCACTATGTGTTCGCCCTTGAACAGGAAATAGTGAGTATCTAGCTTTCTTAAAATGCCTGTTGCATGTTCATTTACTAAGCGTGGGAATTAACTTGATGAAGTTGTGCCATGTTAACTTATGGACCTTATTTTCAATTTTCAGTATGAAGAAGAAGAGATTGAATTTGCTCACATACAATTCACAGACAACTCCAGCTGCTTAGAACTCATAGAAAAGCCTCCTCGATGTATCCTCAAGTTTCTGACTGAACAATGCCACATGCCAAAGGTAAAAATGGTTTCTTCAAAATGTCTTCAATGGTTCAATGTCTGTTTCTTCAATGGTTTCTTTAATTTTTTTAAGAGTTAGTTAGTTTTATTCAAGCCTTGCTGTTTCGTTCATAATTGTTCTTAGGGATATCACATTTCATTCACAATTTATATTAAGTATTTTATTGAGGAAAGCTATTTAAATTCTTTACCTTCTTGAAAAATAAATCCTAGATTTAAAAAAATGTTTAAATAATTCATTTTCAATCATTGACTTACAACCACAGTTAGTTCTGACCTATGAGTTGTAATTCAATTTGGAATTAAGAAGGATATTCCTAAATCTTTGTATAAATGGGAGTATCATAAATTGTACAGGGGTTTTTGATGTATCTTTGAGAAATATGAGAATGTATAAGATCATATGTTTTCTCGAAATTGTTAGTTTTTCCATTCTAAATTTCACAAATCCTGTTCAATTGTGACAAACTAATGAGTAAGATTTATACATTTCTCTGTGTATACCATTAAAATTGTTGATAAGTTGAACAGTCAGAAGTTAACATCTAAATTGAAGAGCTAAATCATTCATAAAAATTCAAGTAAATTCAAATGAATATGAATATGTTTTTTGAAAAGTACTGAATTTGCCATGGTTCTATATTCATTGCAGGGATCAGACACTGCATATCTCACCAATTTACATTCAGAGTTTGAGAGTCATCCAAATTACTTCAAAGGCGATGACAGGAGAACGTGGGAAAAAGAATTTGGCATACGACATTATGCTGGATGTGTAACATACAATGTTGAGGGCTTTGTAGACAAAAATCGTGATGTACAGCAAGATGTATTTTTTGACTTTATGAGCCGATCTACAAATGAATTTGTCCAGGAGGTCACTATGTATCAGGTGAAGTATATGAATGATTTTGACTTTAGAAGGTATATCTTCCAGCCATTTATTCAATACCTTTAAGAATTGTTTTACTTAATCAATTTAACTAATTCACTAGTCAAAATATTCCTTAGAAGAAGATCATTGAATGTAAAAAGATATTTAAGGAATCATTGAGCTTGATCTAACAGTATGAACAGAAAGTTATTGATGTATTATTTTTCCTTGGAAATTTTGTGGGAAAAAAGCTTATTTTAAGACTTTTAAAACTACGATAACTATTTTTAATGCTGGAATTCATCATTAGCAAACTGTAAGCTATGTGAGAAGATAGTATTACAGTAACGATAATTTTGTTGCTTTTTAGGACTTACTAGGTTGTACTGTTACAAGAATGGGCAACCTTGGTGGTGCTACAATGTCTAGGGGTACAAGTAAAGGAAAACCAACAGTTAGTGATACATTTAGGTATCAGTTGCAGGCTCTTGTTGATGTTCTTCAGGCTACAAATCCATGGTAAACCATCCTCCAAAATTATTTCATTAATGCATATCTACACGAGTAGTGCTGAAGTGGGCTACTGATATTATTTTTGTTTCAGGTACGTGAGGTGTATCAAACCCAATATGGAGAAAATGGCAAACAGTTACAATGAGAAATTGGTGCTTGACCAGCTGAAATATTTAGGAATGCTTGAAATTATTAGAATAAGGAAGGAAGGCTATCCAATCCATATGCCTTTCGAAGACTTTGTACAAAGATATAAATGTTTAACAAAAAATAAATTAAGTTCTGACTACAGAGAAGCTGTTAGGTAAGATTGGCTGATGATGTATTTCATTTGATGGTTTTTTTAAATTCAAAATACAGAAGAATCAGATATGTTTGACGATTTTTAATAAGGGAATTCATGTTAACTTTCCTCCCACAGAGCAATCATAGAGGAGCATGGTTTAGCAGGATTACAATGGCAAGCAGGGAGGACAAAAGTATTTTTACGGAGTTGTGTTCATGAACCATTAGAAGACAACAGGAATCAAATTGTACAGTCGATGGCTATAAAAATTCAAAAGAGTTGGAGGTGCTACGTAGTTCGAAAGGGTAATTAGATTTGTTTTAGGGAATTTTGTAGTATTTTTTCTTTTTTATCTGTAATATTTTAACTTCTCTCTAAAATTTTCCATTAATGTGATTTAAAGATAATAAGTTTCAGTAATGGAGAGAGTGAATGAGAATGAGTTTTCTCACTAGCCCTGATTCTCTGAATCAAATTAACTTTAAATTGCATTGTAATTTACCTTTTTACCATTTTCATCCTTTCATTGAATGAAGAAATTGTCTCTTAATCTTACAATTAAGGATCGTCTATTATTAATGAGGATACATTTACGTTATACAATGCCAGTTTACAGTTTCTGCATAATTTTCCATTGTAGATTTCTTGAAAAAGAGAAATGCAGTGCTGAAGTTACAGCATGGATACAAAGGTTGGAAGCAGAGGCTGATATTCTTGAGGCAGAGAAGAGCAGCCATAGTGATACAATCACATCTGCGAGGAGTGTTTGCTCGTGAGGTATGGTTGAAGTGTTTTATAGTTATTCCATATAGAAAACTTAAATTGTTAATCACTAAAGAGAATCACTTGTTTGAGCAATTCACAGTGAGTAGGATGAGGGAAAGGTATTAAACTTTGCACAAGGAGGGATGAGCCTTAAAATACAAGAATAAACAGAAGGGAGAAATATCAACATGACTGGGATTGATGGTTACAAAGTATTCCATTAGTTGGTAGATTAGTGATTAAAATGTCTACCAGGAAATGGGAAGACCTGGGTTCAAGTCCATCATTTTGATTCTTGACACTTCTGTTAGTCCTTGGGATTAATAGTGACACTGAATTTCTATACATATAAGGGCAATATTTTCCCCAAAATCACTTGGCAAACCATTAATATTACAATATTAATATCATGATTGGAAAACTTGAACTATTTACTTCTCCTATCATAATAATGGCTTTACTTTACTAAAAGACTGTTACCAAAGTTGGTTTATGAGTTAATTTTTCTTCTAACATCTGATCAAACATAACCTCTCAGTTATTGGTACAATTAAAAGTAAAAAACATTTATCAGCAAATATTAATTTGGCTTTCATGTGTAAATTCATTATTGTAAGGGAGATATCCATATTGAAAATCTCTATTGTAACAAATAGAAGATATTATATTGTAACGGTCAATAATTTTGTATTACTGTAATTAATTTTTTATATAGTGTTGTATTATTGAATAGTGCAGTATTGTATAAGTGCATAGAATATTATTGAAGTATTGTAATCAATGACATTGCCACCAGACTATAAGTCCAAGTGTAACAAATTATTTAATAATGATAATATTGAACCCATTAGTTTTTCAAATAACACATCTTCTCATTAGATTGGATATCCCTCCCTATTATGTCTGTAACAATCACTTGATGAACTCCACCCTCTTGTTTATGATATTTATGTTATCGTAAATGATGCTTGCATTAATCAGATGATATTTAAAGAAACCATTTACTGTGTTAGGTGGCAACTGCTCTGCGTGAAATGAGAAGAGTGGAGGAGGAGATGAGGAAGAGGGAGAAACTTGAGGAAGAGAGGAGACAGAGAGAGTTGGAGATGGAGAAGAGAGATATGGAAGAAAGGAAAGCCCTCGAGGAAAGCGAACGGTTGGTTTTCCTCTTTGATCAATATTCTTGTTTGGTGTGTTCTTGCCGTTTTGTTTGAGGTATTGCACTGTGGAGTGCCAGTATGATTTTTACCTGTGTATTAAATTGAGATTTTCTATTTCAAGCTCACAATATAATGGTTTGGTTGGAATGGACAGTGGGTAAGAGAACATTTATGATTGGAGAAACCTGCTTTCACTCTTATCTAGTTTAGTTTTTTCTTCTCTCACCAAATTTCTTTTTTATTAGTTTATCCTTTGTACTTGTGTATTGTTTTTCCTGTAGTAACCTGCAAATTATTCCCAGTGAACTCCACCATTGCGTGGCTTATTGATATTATATGCACCTACCCAGTGATATTTGCCTTTTGTCCTGCCTCTTTTCTTGCTGCTATAGTTGGGTTGTGGATATTTTTCTTATAAAAAAGTGATACAAAAAGTACTGAAATTTGTTACCCCTCTCTTTTCTCTACAGTGCTGCGCAAGAGGAGATAGCAGCCTTGTCTCAAATGGCTCAGCAGCTCAACTCCAAGTTAGCAGCATCAGAGCCTTCTGGCGAGAGCGTTGACTTGGACAACCTGTTTGCCTTTCTCTCTGATGTCCAAACCAATAGGAATCAAATCATTGATGAGATAGGGGAAAGGATGGATGAACTTGTTGAAGATTTGGATGTTGAGGTAAAATGGCAATATTTATATAATGTGAAAAACGCAGTTCTTTTTGCATTATGAATAACATTTTTATGCTCCAATATTTTCATCATTGTAAATTGCACAGGAATATCTGAAAAGCTGTTCATGTTTTCATTCCTTAAACAATGTCCACTATTGAGATTTTATCCAAAGTACTCAAGTATTTGGTTATCTCAAATTGTCAAAACTGCAAATTGTCATTTACGCATTTCAGCAATAAAGTTGTCATCTTTAGTTCACTTCAACCACAAATTCATCATAAGTTGAAGTTGATGAATGAAATATTCACAGGATTTTGACCAGATGAATTAATTAAAAGCCAAAATTTTAAAGGCAAAGTCAATTATTGAAATTTGTGATACCAAAGAAACCTATTATTGGCCCTTATGAAAATTCCATGGAAATTTTACCCATATAATGTGCTTGAAAAGCTCCAAATCTTGTAAAATTTTATGTTCTAGTGTATTATATGTACATCTAAAGAAGTTTATATTTACTTGTATCCAAAGTTTCCCAGTTGTCTCCTTTTTGATGTTAACCATCTTAAGTTTAAAATACTATTCTCTATTTCTACCACCCACAGCTGGAATCAGTGTTGCAGCAAGAGTGTGAAGCAATCAATGCCCAGAAGGCAGCGCTTGAAATGAACGGTGGTCCCCCAGCTCCTCCTCTTCCCACATCATCACCAACGGATCATCCAGTTCCTCCCTCAACTCTCGACTTATCACATCATATATCCACTCGCACAGATGCCAAGGCTCTCGTTAAGGGTCAACCATCCCTCCCAGAGCCCACCTGTCCACCACCTCCTCCCCCCATTCTGTCAAACGAAAGAATGGCTGATGCTCAGTCTCCAGTTGCCCCATGTTCACCCTCAAGAGTGGACGGTGATGGTGAGCCCATTTATGAGGCTGTCTTACCAAGAGATGGAGAAAGTGCCACCAGTCCTGCAATGCCAGATCTACCTCCTCCCCCTCCAAGTTTCACTCCTCCCCCAACATCTACTGTACCAACCCCACCTCGTCCACCTTCACAACCTATTCACCCTCAAGGAAAAGGCCATTTGCATCCAAAGAGTCCAGGTGTGGAAAGGGTGCAGAGGAGGAGCGTGGCACAGACAGAACGAGTGCCAAGTCCTCGAAGAGGTACCTCTCCTGTTTGTAGCTCTCCAAGACACAGTCGACCAAGCTCTCGGGGTTCATCTGTTTCAGGGGTGAGAGAAATACGAGTTATAATTTCATTTTATGAAGCAATGCTTATACTTGATACTAACACTTGATAAAACTTTACTGATACTATGATATACTGATATATTTGAAACAATACTAATACTTGATGAAACTTTTTTATCTCTAAGCTGGCAATTAATAAGAGTAATTCCTGATTAGCATAACTTAATCATGTTTATTTATGTAATAGTGCCATTATTTTTCATAAAAAATTAATTAAAAATGGATATATTGATATCTATTACTCTATTTTGTAAGAAGTACATAAATACAATACATTTTTTAGCTTCTTACATCTCAGTAGCCTATTTTATTCAAGTTGATCTCTTTGAGGTTAGTGTATAATAATTCGATTATTTTATTTTTAGGGTATGCAATCGTCATATTCTTGGCGCTACAACCGTGCAGAAGATGATGCTGAGAAAGAGCAGAGGAGGAAATTCAGGGTGGAGCGCAAACTGCAAGAACTGGAAGAACTTCAAGATAACAAAGAGAATGTTGATGACACATATCATGACATTGTGGAATTTGCCCAGAATTACTTCAATTCTCATGAAAGATCCCCTGATGGTAAGTAAATATCAAGAAGAAAATATTAGTTTAACAAATAACAGTAAAAATCATTGATAAAATTGTAATGTGGAAATTTATTTTAAATCTTTGCCATTAAT
>KZ308537.1:304259-315999 GCA_000376725.2 Ladona fulva
AGGTATGGAAGAAGGTTACAACAACTGAAGTTTACATAACCCAGCATTTTGAATATAATACAAAAAAATAACGTTACTAAAGAACTATTTACGTTGCATCTTCTTAGGACTATTCACCACGAAATCGAGGCAAAGTTACAAGATTCTACGAGGACTATTCACTTGATTCACTAGTTAAACTGTGCACACAGCCTTACAAAGACGTTGGGCGGCCCATAACATATGCGACATTTTAGAAAGCTTCCGAACGTTTGTATTCTTCCGGGAAATAATCCGCACGTACGCACGCACAACTTCGTGTATTTGATGGGAGTCGGAACAAACAAACGCGTTATTCAGCCGGCAACCATTGGGGCAGTAGAGATGGAAGTGGGAACACGAAAACGTTTCACTGAAAGGGAGATGAGGTACCGTGAAATACCAATCCGCGAACGTATCAACTCTTAGGTATGGATCGTGAGTGCCATGGCGGATGCTCGAAGGGGGAGGGGCAAGCCATCGTCTAGTTCGTCGCAGGAAGCAAAATAAAGGCACGCACTGGGACCACGCCCCCCTTCTCCCGCCTTCGTATCCAAAGCATAGTGAAGCAATCTAGAAGCACCTCCTTCGCTGATAATACTAGGATCTTTCCGTTATGAAAGTAATCCGCATTTGCGCAACAAAAGAACTGATGTGGTCAGGAGCATATCCTATTGTTCCGTACAAAAACATGATAGCACTTTTCTGAATATGGCTTCCGATGATGAAAGATATTCAGAAAGGAAATAATAGCACGTTGTTTTGGAGTAGTAGTAGTATTGTTAAAAGTGCTTCGACAACTTAGGTCATTTCGCACATAGGCCCCCACCGGGAATCGAACCCGGGACTGCTTTCACTGAAGTCGAACACGTTGCCCACTTGGCTATCGGGAGCCCTTGAATTTACTCTCTGTGTGAATAATTACATAATATAATTTTAAAAAAACAGGTTATTTTTCAAAAATTAATCTCTGATAAATATCTCAAATACAGGCTACGCCATTTATGAGGTACTTGGCAACTCGGAACGCAGTCTAATGCCTGAGGAAAAGGTTGCTGATGTGATGTCAAAATGGGAAAGGTATCGAATTGCCACGGCAGCCGCAGCCGCTGCAGCAGCCGCTTCAGCTGGACAAGCAGGAACAATAACCTTAGCGCAAAACAATGTGCAAGGACAGCAAAAAGCTAGGAATAGCAATCATCGCTACCCTCAAGCTAATGAGCAGCATTTCCATAACCATCATGGACATCATCATGGGCCAGCCCATCATCCCTCTAGCACTCCTCCTCCTCCTCCCCCACACCACCAACCTCCTCAACATCTTTTCCTCTTCAAGAAGCATCTATTCCTGGATCAGTTCATTGATCTTGATGACCCAGTTGAAAAGGAGCTTCTTTACCATCAAGTGCTGCACAGCCTTCGTTCTGACCGTTTTCCTGTGACTGAGAAAGAGTCTGTGAGTGTTTACATAGTCTAATTCAAACTATCCTTTAACTCATGATATGAAAATAATAATTTTGTCATCAAATTAAGATGGGCTTTTCAAGCAGATCTTACCATGACTCTTATGCATGTCCTTGTTTTCAAATATCCTCTCGATTCTTTCATATTTCCTTTTACTTTGACATTTTCTATGTTAACAGCCCAAGTAATATTATTTTTATATCTCTTTCCTCATTTAATGTCATCATTTCATGAAACATTTTTCCATGTCTGATGCTGAAAGTTTCACAAAATAACCCTGAGTTATAGAAATAAGTGTTTGTTCATACATAATGCAAAGCGGGTATTAGAAATCCTTTTCCAACAGAAGGTTGCATTATATGAGATAAAATATATAAGGGATTAATTACTTTTTAGTCTCATGTTCTGATGTCATAGCTTTTTTGTGCTTTTAATAATAAGTTAGGGGAAATATGTTTATTAAAAATGGCTCTGGTCACTAATAAACAAGGGAGAACTGAAAGGACTACAGTGATATCTTGATAAGCCATTAGTGGACAATTATTTATAAGGAACAGATTTAGGGATAATTTGACCAAATGGAGAAGAAAAATTAAGGATTAATTAAGCTCAATGAGTGTATAATAATTTGTTGAAAATTTAGAAGGGGTAGCCAAACAAGTATAAAGTATTATTATAAATTTTGAAGTAATTATTATACAGGTGATAAATCACATTAAATAATAGTAATTAAAATTGGATGTAGATTCTTATAGAATCCTTTCTTATAATAGTAAATTATCCAGCAACCAATTTCTTACAAACATCTTGCTTGTCAATGACTGAACAATATTTTTTTATTAGATTATGATGTAATAATAGATGAAATGGTAATCGTTATTTTTTAGGCAAAGAAGATGTAAAACAAAGAGCAATAAGGTGAATGACAACTAATTCATGGAAATATTTTCCTTGAATAAAATATCTTGTTAGATCTAAATCGCCAAATGGAACATTTTCATCCAATACTTACATCTATTCTTGAAAAGACATAAAGAATTTTTTCTACATATCTCATATTAGTTCAACATTACACTTGCCCCAAAGGCTATTATATAAAGGTACCACTATTTTATAAATAGCCCAAAGGCGATTGGAATTGCAAAGCTCAGTTGGCTAAAAATAAATTAAAAGTCTTTTCTTCTCTCAAGGTTTTATTTTGATTTTAAGACCAATGGCATGTATTTCAGCCATTCATTGAACGTAAACAAAGTAAAAATTTTAGCTTCAAAATATCTCTACTGAAGCAACATCAATCCAAAGATGATTGCTAAAAGTTACAAAAATCAATAAAAAATCGATAAAAATCTGTATAGTGTAATTATAACTCTAATAGAAGCCTGGTTTTATAGTGTATTAATTTATATGGTCAACTTTTCAGTGCTTACATAAAACTCAAGGAACTAGAAGACGTCAGTGGCCACCCTCAAGGGAAGAAATAATGTGCACAATCAACAGGAGACCTATATATGCCAGGTTCCACTTCATGGATGGTCAGTACCATGCTGTGGAGTTCCATCCATCTGCCACTGCACGTGATGTTATGGAAATCGTCAAAGCCAAAATAGGTCTCAGAGAAACAGCTATGGGTGAGTCAAACGAATTTTGATTAGGAAATAAGTCTTTTAATTTAGACAAACTGTTATTTTAGGTAATATAGAAGTGTGTGATGATGATTTCAATGATTTTAACTTTCTCTGTTATGAATAATTAATTTTTCATATTGCTTGAACAAATCTCCATTTGCAGTTTCTATACTTTTCCATAACATGGTGCATAATTTTAGTTCATTAATAGTATAGCAATATAAGTCCAAAATTTTTGAAAAAATTTGTTGATATTCTCATGATATGACATAATTTAGAAGGAATGAATTGTTTCACTAAGTAATTTAATGTATTTACACAAGAGACATATATTACTATAATTCTTGAAGTATTTATTGCTAATCATCCACTATTGTATAATCCTCTTACATCCCAAGGATGATGTGTTTTTAATTAATTTGCCCTTTAGCTCATATCCCAGTAAAGTTTTTATCCTCAAGTCAATTTACATTATTTAATCATTTGTTACTTCTTCATTGTAGTTGATCATTGTTAAACTACAATTCAAAAATTTCCCTAAGAATATTAATATCATTTTGAAAGAGGTATATTATTTTTTATATATATTGAGAAATAATTAAATACATATTTATTTGCACTATATCATATTTTAAGTTATAAACAAATATGTTATTTATATCAGCAAGCAGCTCTTTTCTATGTTGAAATCATATAAATTTATTTTTAATGTTGGTAATAGCAGTCATGAGATATTTTTTAATTTATTCGTAGTAGTAGTATCTTTAAAAGTGCTTCGACAGCTTAGGTAATTTTGCACGTAGGCCCCACCAGGAATCGAACCCGGGACTGCTTTCACTGAAGTCGAACACGTTGCCCACTTGGCTATCGGGAGCCCTTGAATTTACTCTCTGTGTGAATAATTACATAATATANAGACTGGAAATTATAATTCAAGTATAATTTTATAAAACAACTGATGGATGATAAAAATTAAACTACCATGCAACAGCAAAGAAATAAAATAAGCTTCAAAGAATATTATGAGCAAGGTGTAATGATGAAATATGAAAATTACTATTAAAATTAAACTTAGCTGCCATTGGAAAATTGCTATCAAAATGAGAGTTAGTTGCCATTGGGCAGCGTGCTTGAAAATTACACAGACTTTGACCTCAAGGTTAATCAAACAAATTTAAAACAAATATTCTATCACTACCGTCCCAAAAGCAGGAAAATGTTGCATATGATTTATCACTCACATTTGAAACACATCTGGAAATTTTTTTTGAAATATGAACATGGAAGAATTGTTTAGGAACGGCAGTATTCCTAATGCAAAGAATATTTGATTCAACTAAAATATGGAACGTAAACTGAAACAAGTAACATAAAGGACTTGAAAACTTTTCTACCTATAGTAACATATAGATCCTAAGAAANCTATCTCAGAGTAATAATTTAAGATAAAGGACTTTTAACTATGTATGCTTAAATGAAATAAAATTATTACATGGAATGTTTGTTTCTGTTTGTAGATGATGCTGTGTGCTCTTCAAGCCCAACTTGAGCTTGGTGACTGCAGGGACGAATTGATTGACTATCGTCCTATCTGCAGCCATTGTCTCCCACCTCGAGTAATTCCAAATGTGCCTCATGAAGGCATTGCAATACATCACCAAAGTCTTCGAGGAATGACTGCTGCTGAGGCAAAGAAGGCTTTCCTCAATTTAATACAGAGCTGGCCTCTGCACCGTGCTACTATTTTTGATGTCATGGTAAGCTTTATTTTATTTGCAGGCAATACAACACTTATTTATTTATTTGTATAATTTACTCTGTATGGGATAGAATTGCTGATAATGTTTTCTAATTTTGACAACTTTTTTGAGTTCAATGGACAATTGAAATCATCTCATTCATTGTAGATGGCCCACAAAATACCACATACAATAAAGCATGACTGAAAGTAATAATTGGCTGTGTTATTATTTTCATTCATTTTGTGAGAAGTGAATAGAGATGTATAATTATTGTAAATGAAGATTAGATCATATTCGATCAGATTATTTAAAGTGATATTTATTGCAAAGGTAGTCCATTGAGATAGCTTTAGAAAGGCACCTTTTTTCTGTTGTATATTGTTATATGTTGCCTCCCTTTTTTCTTTATTCGAGTAAGGAATATATGTGATAAGTAATCAGTTATGAGTCATGATTATCATTTGGTTTTCTTTAGTATGTGGTTACACTTCATTTCTATTTGCAGCAATCCTTCACTTCCAATTGGCCACGTGTGTTATGGTTAGCTGTGGATCAATGGGGTCTTCATCTCTTGGAACATCGCTCTAGAAATGCTCTCTGCACTTACGAGTATGCTTCCATATTAAGCTACAGTCCTGCCCTCAACTGCTTGATGATAATCACTGGCAGTGAGAAGAAGCAGAGCAAAGTTATCCTTACCACAACACAGGTAAGTCACAAACTCCTGTTTTGTTGGAATAAATAGTTGACAGTTTCCTGGAGTCTTCAAAATTATCTACTCTTTTAAATCACATATTCTTAAGTTCTCTATTAATTGTTGGTGCATGATCTATACTTCTCAAATTCCATTTACATGCATCAATGTTAAAATTATTGTAGTCACAGTGTTAATACTGCACAAACTGCTATAATTTTCAACAGTAGTAAATAAGGTAGGTGGTGAGCTGAAAACTATCTGTGATTTTGTTTTTCAATGTAAATCTTTTTCATAGTTTTTAGGGTATTTCAATTCCAGTTAATAAATCTTCTTTTGTATAATTTTGCCTTTTTATGATTCACACTTTACCATAAGCACATGGTGAAAATCACGAGCTTTTCCAACCACCTATAGTATTTATTTAGCTTTTTTGGCAAGGTTAGGCCTCTCTTACATCTAACCTCTGAAGTTTTAATATAAAACACATAAATACAAAAAAAACTTACAACTCAAATAAAAAATACAATTCTAAAATAAATATAACTATACATTAAAAATGAAATAGAAAGTAAATTAATTATTATATATATGAAAGATTTAAGTTGTGGGCAAGAAACTCTTTGGCTGAAAGCTTATGGAGAAAAACCCACAATGCTGGAAAATGCCCACACAAGAAGGGGGTGTAGTAGCTGGTTGTTTAAAATTTAAAGTTGTTGGTGTTCATTTACCTGTCATATCTTGTGAATGTCATGACCTCTTGAGCACCAGAGTGGCTCATTTCAATGAAATAAAGAATTAATTAATGATTTACTTCTTCTTTCAGGCTTTCCAGATTGCTAACTTGATACGAGAGTATACGGAAGTATTGCAATCACCTCATGAGGTTCGCCGCAGGGAGATTAACAAAACAAAGAAAAATATAAACAGGCCAGTTAGCATTCTGCACAAACCAGTTCCTCCACTGGTGGCAGAAGAGACTCCTGTCAGCTAAGTATCTCAGTGTCTTCCCTACGCATACATTTTCCATTTAAGAATCTGTCTGATTTGAGCAGCAGTAACTGACCAAAGATAAGAATGGGTAGATATCCTACATTGATGGAAGGGTGTTTGAGACTGGAATGAAGAGTCAGGCAGTTGTGTATTGTGCCCTAAAATTAGAGAGCAGGAGACTGTGATGCTCTGCCTAAATATCTGGAAGAGGACAATCAATTTCTTTAGTTTTGTTCCATTAGTTTTCTCTTCCTCGAATTAGAGGCATGTCAAGGTATAGTCATAGATATGCATTTAACATACTGTACTGCATAGGACTAAAGGCCAAGATATTTATTTTTGCTAATGTTACTCTTTTGTTAGGGAGACAATGTGTTATTATGAATTAATCGACAATGCTGAGGAACGTCATTTTTTGTTGATTAGTTCAAGAGTTGTGAGGATTACCTTTTTCTGTCAATATTAATGAACTTGTTGTTCTTACTTGCACCATACATAAGGTCCTGAGCTAACTCTAAGGATGCACACCAAACAATGGAGAAAATTACATTGCTTTGTACCTGATTATCAACTAGGAAAGATTCATAAGCAATTTCTATGAATCTTTTGCCATATTCAGTATTTCTTAGTGTATTCATTGCCCTTAAGTACTCATGTAGAGAGAGTGATTCAGCATCACATAGATGAGAATGTTTTACAGTAAAAGAAAGGGAAGTCTCAGGACTAAACAATAGCATAGAATCTCCAAGATTTGCTTACTTAGGGTGACACATGTACAATTAATTTAATGTTGATTAATGTTTTCAGTTGATTAAGATGGAATTCCGGTCAGATTTTAATTTCCCAAGCAAGTTTCTCATAAGTCAGCCTTTACTTTCTATTTAATAAGATTATGGTTAGAATTAGATCATTAGTTTTAATGGCCAGTAATTCAGTTCCTAACTGGATTTTCATTCCAGAAATGGTTGAAAGTTAATTCTGTCACTGGTTAAGTAAACTACCAATAAGTTAAAGAATCTCACAATCTATCATATTACTTTTGAAAGTAAACTTCTAGTATTTTAAGTTTTTTTAGGTGTTGATCTGGAAACTCTCAAGGAAAAAATCAGTCAAATTACCTGGGTACACTTTCTGAATTGAGTTACCCACATTAACTAGTCATTAAACATAGACATCTTTATTTATTGGGAAATAATGTAAAGTAAATAAGTTACCTACTTAGAATCAAATCTATGGCTAATGATATAAGATCTATAAAATGAGCAATCATAAAACAGCAGTTTAAGTGGAAACAAAACAAATTTTTAGCATCGTTGAGCAATATTTTTTGGCTTTGAAGGAAACATAATCTAGCAAATCATGCTGATTTCCATGAAGTATTTGTTCAGATTTATGCAAAGCCATGGAGGACCAGAGTAATTGCCATTTTTTTCTAGATTATCTTACAATGAATGCTTTTAGTCAATACATTATTAGTTGAGAGGTAACATCTGTGGAAAGGATAGATGGATACCACCTATACATGAATTTTATGTCTAGTTCAAACTTAAGCTATTAATAACTGTGCAAATTCATAAATACTGTAAATATATATTTTTCTCTGTAAGATTTCTGTTCCCTTCCATGGTATTTTACTAGCTTCCTGTATAATTTGTACATTTGTGCAACAGAATTGTTGTGTCATTTATTTGTGTATTACTGGTAGTCAATTCCGTTGACATATTAATGTATATTTTGCGTTGAATATTCAGCAAAAATTATTGAGAAGTGTAGTTTACATCCATATGTCCTTCATATTGTAAATAGTTTTGTGACTTTTTTTTATTTATTGTAACCCAGATGCAGATTAATGCCAACAATCTAGCAGTTATCTTATATTTATTTGTGACAACAGGAAAATAGGTTATTAAAGCCTTCTGTTGCAGAAATACTGCTACTAGAAAAGTCTGTGTGTTGGCTAAGTTCATACTTAGGTTAAATAAATAGGAGCTCAAGGGTACTTAATTGAACCACTAAAGAGTCCTCTAGAATGGTGGTTATTACCTAGTTCTAAGATGAAAGAACTTTGGTAAGTGTTGGTGAAAGCCTATTTATAATTGTTATTAAATTGAGGTAACCTGCTATCCTGCGGGATATGGCAAGCCTTTGTGTATATATACATAAATATATATAACCTTTATGATAGCAAATATTGAAAGCTCATTGAAAGCTATATATTTTAAGGAAATTCAAGGGTTTGTTAAGTCATGACGTAACTTAAAACCTAATGCATATTTACATCTGATATTTGGCATTCCTGTTGTCATTGTTATAACTATGAATGACTCTTAAGGAAGTAACTTCCTATCTACCCAAAATGAGCTAAGTATTGACTAAAAATTGAAATTTTTGTTTTCATTTAAACTGTGATACATGTTGAGAAATGTATCAGATAATTCTCTGGAAGTAAACCTGTCATCATACCTGTATGATAAAATACACACATTGACTGAATTTGAAAAGATTTGTGATATATGAGCAAGATGGAAGTCATTACTTTTGGATGTTACAACTGTCCGTATTAAAATTGCTACCAAATTATTGTTGATTTTAATTCTTAATTCTTTGTTATCACGGGAAATATGTTGTGTTGAAATGTAGCATCGCAATTTTTTGTAGTACTTCTGGGGATGTTTAATTTTAAGATTTTTTCAAAAAATCTAGGCAGTTCATTTTGATGGATTAAATTTTTGTGCCACAAGCATTAGAAAAATTTTAAAACCATAAGTTCTTTTAAAACATAATACAGTTTCCCTTCAATTTTATCTTTGTTCCAAGAATAGGATGAATGGAAATGAAGGAACCTGACATACATAGTTGCCAACCATTTTTCAAAAGACTCATTCAGGAGATGTGTACATCTCTCCTTAATTTTAACCAAAAGAATGTCCCCTTTGGCAAAAGAGAGAATGCAAAAAGTTGTTCCCTTCGCATCTTTCTTTAGACTTGCCTCATTCCAAGCAGGTGGACATGGAATGCTTGAGTCATCTGTGATTTGTACAATTTAGAGGACTAAAATGTTGATGAATCCATTTGTAAACATTTATATAATGAACGTTTTATTATATAAATATATTAATTTTATTTGTATTTATAATAAACAATGAATTATCATTAATGCCTGTTATTTAACTGTTACCTATTTGGATGAGTAATAAATGTTGTGCCCCACATGAAGAATCTTCCCTAAGTATTTAGCTACTTAAACTGCTTGATTCCAACAGGTTGTTATCCTTCTCCTAGATATATCAGAAATCAGAAAGATAAATTCGAAGATGAGTTGCTGAATACTGAAGGAGTTGTAGTCTCTCTTCAAAAATTTCATAAAACAGGAAGTCAGACTGCATTACATTATACTCAATGTTTCCATGAATATAAACTTCAATTGTAGAGAGATAAGACTGAAATAAATCTAAATGTGTGGTATTAAATAAAACAACTGAATTTAAGAACTTTTGATAAGAGTTGAAGTATCAAACAATTTATTTTCAGTATGGGAAATGGCAAACATTTGATTGAATACAATGCCTAGATAAACGTTCTCATGGCCCAATGAATCTCTGCATTTTGCATAGGATTCCAAATTAACCTTAAGATGAAGATCTGTAACTCTCAGTTTCATTTAAATTTCAAAAATTCATACCACTAAAAATTTTTAAAGCTTCACTTAACAAATCCAGAAGACAAATTGGTTGACTTGGAAGTTAACTTCACACTTCTTCACTGTCATCATGATTCAACTCTCAAAGTGCAATCTTGGATAATAATTTTCCATACCTTAATTATTTTGAGGATAACTGGCAGAATTGAGAATAAAAAAGGTGGAATTATGAATATAAAACCCTCCACATAGGCCCTGCCATATACAAAAGGGGGCCCAGATGCAAATTTCTAAGGATCCCCTTACTCTGCTATGCTGTGAATGATTGCTAATCAGTTAAACATCATGTTTGACAAAAAAAATATTGCAATTATACTGTTTGCCTTCTGCAAGATAACAAGTTACTTAGTAAGAATGAGGCCCCCTCAAACTGGAGACCCAGATACAAGTCCTTCCTGAAACCCCCCCTTGGCCAGTTTTGTCTACATGAGGAGGTATTACATGATGCCGCTTGACCCAGATTTTCCATTAGTTTGGAAGTTGCCCAGGATTTTCTCTTTATGATCACTCTGTACAGCTTGCTAAACATGACAAAAAAGAAATAGAAATTCCATATTTTCGAAGGTTATTCATGCATTATACTCCTCCTTACGATAGAAAAACTTCAAAAAAATGCATAACTAAGTTGGATTGGTTAACAATTTCTCTTCTGCTAATTTTACTGAAGTTATAAAAAAATATCTGATTGTTTTCTTACATAACTTTTCAGGCAATGGCCCAAATTTCATGTGTATTGACAGCAATTTCATTTATCAGTTACAGCATTTGAGCTTTATACAGGGTGGGCTCTGCTCCTCATAACACTGCAGGTAATACCAAGACTCCATTATGCCAAGTAATAGTTATATTCATGTTGTTTGTTTTTACTCTCAATCTTTGTTTATAAAGCAATGGCCAGGGTATGAACCTAAGATAAATATATCAGCTGAAGAGTTGGCTCAAGGATTATTGAACTAATTAAAGCCCATACTTGTTCATACAAACCACCAATGCAACTTCGTATTTCAGTCTCATCAAATCCAGTATCATTTTGCACTTTTTAAAACTATTCTATTAATGACAAAATTGGTCTATTGGATAAGTTTCTGTTCTACTCGCTGATACCCATCATCCATCATACGTTCATCCCCTAGTTAAGAGGCATCTTTCAGCAAAAACTTGCATTCTGAAGTAACTTGTTTAAAATATATCTCAACCCTGGAACCCCATTCACAACAGCCACTGATGAACCGAAAAGCTTTCAGAGTCTTATTGGTTTCAGAAATTCGGTAAGTACGTACCAGGGAAAAGAATGGATAAAAACGAAATGAATTTACATTATGACTCGAATTGATTTACCTTCTAATGGAAGGCTTATCAGATATTTGGAATAGTATTTGCGAAATACTGGAATTGATTAACCTTCTAATGGAAGGCTTATCAGATATTTGGAATAGTATTTGCGAAATACTGGAATTGATTAACCTTCTAATGGAACGCTTATCAGATATTTGGAATAGTATTT
>KZ308537.1:319879-395714 GCA_000376725.2 Ladona fulva
CAAGTAACATAAAGGACTTGAAAACTTTTCTACCTATAGTAACATATAGATCCTAAGAAAAATGCAGTAAAACCTCAAACAGAATTGGAGTTTCTATTTTAAAAAGTATGCTAAATAAAAGCTCCTTAGAAACTGAACTCCGCCAGTACTTGAAAATTTCCTCTACACAATACATTTTATTATTTATTATGTTTGAAAATTTTACAATACAAAAAATCATAACACAAGAAAATTTGGTTGATCAAAAAAATTTGAAAAAGTTATAATCTCCGAGTTGAATGCAGAGGGAATAACAAACTTCCTGCATAAAATACAAGAACTGTGTCATCGATTTTCTTAAATTGATGAATTTAAGTGAAAGAAAATGAATATTAATTAATATTTGAAGCACACACTGATTTTATCTCAGAGTAATTACTTTGAAAAGACTGGAAATTTAGCTACAAATGACTGGAATCAGAACAGAATGCCAAACCTTCTTAACATTTGAACATAATGAATTGAAAACAATTTGAAACCATTTCTGATCATGATTCCAAGAACCTCAAGGATTTATATTCATAACTAATGTTGCTTCTGAAAGTAAGCAACATTTTCAGTGAATTATTCCAAAGCCAACCTTCCTAATGCTGACAAGATTTCATCAATAGTCTTTATTTACGTTTATTTCGCTTTAAGTAGATTATATTTGCAATTGATTCTTTCATATATTTAAATAATGATCTATCATGTGTTGCTGAGTGATCCCTGTTCATATTAGTACACCCTAGTCAAACAATATGAGTAAGTGCACATTAGGCTCACTTACATTGCAGCAGTTTTAAAGGGAAGAATCAAGAAATGGCAAATGAATGCCTAAATGAGCAATGTCTGCGGTTTTCATTTTGAAGGAATTTATAAAATTGAGATTTTACTGCACTTATCAAACATTATCAAAAAATGCATTGAAATTGGGAAGAGGTTCCTTCCCTTCAATAAAAATACAAAGAATCTTATGATCCATCACACACAGAAATACTACAGTTCCCAAAGCATATTCCACATTAAAACAAGATTTTCTAAGCCATAAAACACATCAAACCCAAACATCAATCTCTACCTCAAAATGGTTCATTATTCCAAGTAAATATTGATTGCAGCAAAGAATTTAGCTTCTTTCATTTGAAACAAAACCTGACATCTTTGGAATTCTCCTAAAAATCCATTCTGATTTAAAATTCTCTGACTACCAGGAGCATTAACTGAGTTAGTGATTCTTGACAGGAAATAATTCTCAAAAACTTAAAAACCCCAGGTTTGCTTTGAAGTATGTCCTTAATAATGCCAAACCAAAAAGCCTTAATTCTTCTTCATGCCCCATATTTAAATTTGAAATACTTGTTTAAACCATTCTGACTGCCCACTCAACTTAAATTGGCCTTGAATTGAAAGTTATCAACGTTGGTATAATGTAGTTTATCTAGTTCATAATATGGTCAGAGCAATTAGAATGCAATATTATTGAATTCATTGAGATCTTAAATTGAATGATTTGATTGATTCCAGAATATGACAACAAATACCAACTCATTTCTACTGTGAACAAAACATTTTTCCAAAAATAATCATATATGAAGTTAATTAGATTGTAATATTATTAAAGAAAATTATTTTCATAACATTTAACACTAAACATATGGGTAACAACAGATGTGAATCTCTTTTATTCTCTACCATGATGGAATCTTATCTATTCAGAGGAAAAAAATCCTTTGAACCCACATAAATTCTAAAAAAAAACATACTATGACATCTTGTCTTTGCCTTGAATAAGTTACTTCATCCTCTGTTTTAAATTTTATAAATAAACACAACTATGAGAAATATTAAAAAGGTTCCCTTGTTATTATATTTTTACTAAATGATAAAACTGCCAATACTATCAATAGATCTGGCAAGACTTTGTGGTAGGAAGCCATAACGAACTGAGAAAATGAAAATAGACATTCACATTCGTAAATGTCCATTTTCATTTTCTCAGTTCAAAACTACCAATCGCAACTGAAATATCACAATAAAAATTATAACCCTGAGGAAAAAGGCCTCTGGAGAATGTTCATATATCAAAAAGGCAAGTGGATAATGTTCCAGAAAATGCACTTTTGTAAGTTAAATTAATTGAGGAGTAAAAATAACAATGGCAAAATCTAACACCAGAGCACTGTTTCATAGTTATTAACCTGGTAGTCATTGAAACAAAGGCAATCTCACTTCGGCTTGAAATGTTTTGTGGCTTAGAAATTTCTTGCATCATCATAAATGAACAAAGTCCCTGAAAAAATGGAGATAAACTGATGGACAAGCAAAAATAAGATTTCCGAAATTCTAACCCTGAATTTAATCAAACATAGAAAACAACAATTAATACAAAGCAAAAATTATGATAGAAAAAATAAATCTTAGAAAAACAAGAATGGGCGCACTTCTTTCTGGCAATTGGGAGTATAATCTGATTATATGATCCATCATTTACCCAACTTCTGCTCTCTATTCAGAATCATTTTACTGAAATTCACATATACTTAAAAGGCAAAAGGGTATTGGATAAAACAAGACCAAGAATTTGATTCACTTCATAAAATTAAGGGTTATAAACCAATAATATCAATTCTGTTACCCACTCAACAACTAAAAATTCATATACTTTCATTAGGATCTTGCTTGAGTTATCAAATAAAAATTTAAATATTAATCCAAATTTTGCCGTTAAAGTTCTTCACACAAAATAGTTTAAAAAGAAAAATCATACTTTTATGGCTTCTAATTCATCAGGAAAAATATTTCAAAAATAAAATGTTAAATTACTAAATGTTAGCTAAATATTATATTCTCAGCAGACATTATTTGATTATGATTAAGTTGATGGAGAAATGCTCAACAGAGAACGCGTAACTTGTTCCATGCTAGTCCACCAGTTTCTCAATGTAAATTTCAAATTTAGATCACAACAGTGGAAATCATTCACAAGTGGATTGATAATTGAAAAGATTGGGGAGCAATGACCAGGTTTCGTCACAATGTTGTTCATTAATAAACTAAAAATGATCTTATGATAAGCACAAAGTTACAGTTTGCAATTCTGATTTGGTGCTAAATTAAGGATCAATTATAAAGGTTCCTTCTATCCTTCATGATCCATTGTCACTTCTAGCAAGCACATAAAGAATTAAATATGTTAATATAAAACAAAATTAATATCCCAGTGATCTTTTAACTCATGTAATTTTAACCTTAGGTAAAAATATCTTTTATGTCTCCGAGTGGCTAGTAGAGCATTTGATTTTAATATGCCAAATACTAAACAAATAACCAAAGTAATAATTATTTTATCACAGTCCATATTTTCTCAAAAATTTACAAATCATATTCATACTTATTATATCAAAGCATAAACTCATAAAATCGCAGTTATTTACTTCACAGCAGATTGTATATTCTGTGATTCAGGATCTCAATCAATTATGCTAACACTGCTTTTAATACATACTTCCAACTACTATTGAAGGTCATTGTAAATGATTTCCTCTGTATATTAAAATTAAGTACGATTTTTGAAATCATTCCAAAAAATGGATTCACTCATTTTATAAACGGAATAAAGAAAGGAAAATTGAAATCAAAATGAAAGGCTGACTCACAAAAGTAAGGGTTTACTTTTGAAGACCATTTTCCTTCCTTCCAGTTGCAGTTAGGGTTGAGACAGAAATCCATTGCAGAAATTGCACCTCTTGATAACTAGGTTCTTCAAAAATATAACTTCCATATTCCAGTGAAAGATATCTCTGGAAGTCTTGGGAAGTGTTTTTTCCAGCAGTCGTGGGGATTACTGTAACAGAAATGTTACACATCTTAATGATTAATGTTTAATGATGGATTACTCGCATTTAATAATTGCTTAAAAAATTATCTATTTATACAAATTAAACAGATCTCTGAAGGATTTCGCATCATCAAAGGTATCGCCAAGATATTTCATTCAATTTTTAATTATTTCATACATATTTCGTCGCTATATAGGCATATATCCATATTGGCGACTTCTCTTATAAGAGATTAGTTATTATAATAACCAATGAAAAACAAAGAATTTAAAAACATGCCTAAATACGAGTAAAGAAAGAATATGAATATATTCCAGTAATGTCAACTTTCAAAGCTGTATACATCTTGTGGACTGTTACAACGATTAGCTACATACAATAATTAATTATCAACCTAAATGATGACATCAAAAGCCTACAAATTCAAAATAAAAATCCATAAGTGGATGGATATAGTCGTTATGTTTCTCAGTAATGTTAACTTTATGGCTGATAAAATATTTAAAAATCTAAAATTAAATGCATATAATAACAGCCAAAATGCCTCCCAAAATATGAAATTCAACATATAATGGAATTATCTTCTTTTATGCAACAAAGAATCATAATTCATGCAAGCAGCAACAAACTTGCCCTAAAAAATGAAGTGACACAAGATCCAACGCCAATTTAGATGCCATGTAGGAAGTAGCATTCAAGGCTTAATGTGCAGAAAATACTATTGAAATCAAGATGACAAAATTTCAACAGTGCATTAAGTATTTCACAATTAACTAAATTTTAACATTTTCCTGGCAGAAAATTTGAAAACTTCTTAAGCTTATAAAGTTAACAAATAAAACTGTTCAGAATAATATGTGATTACATACTGATCCGTCTTATGCTCGAAATAATTATTACCATAAACAATGATAATTAGTTCTGGCTTCATCAACTTTTGACGGAAAAAGTTGTTTACAAAGCTCAAGAGTCGACGATGTAATAGAGTTCAAAACTGCATGCATTCAACAAATAAATAGTACTAAAAATTTACCTTTTTCTCACGAATCCTTCACAGCATAGGTTAAACCAACAGAAATAACAATAAATATCTAATATCCCATAGGTTGAATGGGTCCTCAAACCACTCAGACATTCCGCCATGCGACTTGAATTCGTCAAACAACATGCAATCGTCCATTTCCGGTTTGGCGTGAAACAGTAGAGCAGCAATAAATGGGTTTCTTACCGGGAAACACGAAGTTAATTTTCTTTGTGTATGAAGGCTACGTAAAGCATACAATAGTTAAAAGGAAATGAATTCTCTGTCCGTCATTCTTCATTAATCATTATGTTTTTCTGAGAATGAGCTTCCTCTTATTCGCAGTATAGACAAAAGTATATGACCATTAGAGCCGCTTATCACCTGCGATTAGGAACTTACTTTTCTTTGTGAATTACAGAATTTTATCTCTCTGTGAATTGTGAAAGGAATTTAATGGAAAAATAATTACACCGACGTCATAGCGAAAAGGATATAATCTTAACATAAATTTATTTCCTTTCGGAGTTTTAAAGAGTAAATGAAACATTTTACGTTACATTAGGTTACGCATTAGGTGTCTCTGAGTACGGCCGTTATCAACAAATTAAAGCTAATGAATTTAATAAGGTAAAATAGAACTCTAAGAAACTAAAAATTCAAACTGAAATTTCGTTGTAATGACAGATACTCCGATGAACTCAGAAAATCACGAGTTTTATCCTTTCTCGAGTTTCGAAGAAACAAACAAATAATAATATCAAGCATTCCTTGGCAACGGAAATAGTTTTGGATTTACAGCAAATTTGCAGCATTTACAGTAATTTACAGCATTTACACAGCAAATTTCATTTTCTTTATACCGTTATGGAAAGCAGAACCACAAAATTGGAGTAGTTGCTCATAGCGAGAGAAAAAGCGTTAGTATTACGTGAAATATACCGTGATAATTTACCAATTTCGTCTGACGACTATTTATTGACGTTTTTTTGTGTCCTAAATATTATCTGAATTCTAATCTCTCTAGCTCTAACAGGACGTTTTGTTAATTTCCTCAATCTTGTCCCGTTTCCCCTATTTATCTGTCCCCTGTAAGTGAAGCATTACTTTTAGAGGGCTACCATTTTAGATAAAGGAAATCATACTTTTATTTTCAGAATCTCATATCATCAGTGAGTGAATTTAGAACATCAAGAACCGACAAACAAGTCATCCGGAGGTTTTAATCAAGTTACTACTTCTCCATTGAAGATTAGATTTAAGATGTCTTCGGATCTATATTTATTAATGGTAAATGATTTTATCATAACGAAATTAATCGCAATACTTCATTTGAAGGCATGAAAAACAACTTTCCTAAACTTGCATTCCATATGTATATTTAACTCTTGATAACTCAGAGTAAAACACCAAAGAAACTATGGTGGATACATGTGGAAAGTAAACCATCAGACTGAAAGGTTTAAAACTGAAGTTAGGGTTTAGATTAGGATTAGTTTCAATAAAACCAATCTTTAAATAGATACCCCTGATATTTATATGGTTAATTTTAATTTGTAGCCGATCATTAAAATGCGTAATTAATAAATCGCAATCTTTCATAGGTAAATGTTAAAGATAAAACAAATTTGTAGATTTTGTAATCTGCATCCACTAAATCTTCCCAGTTAAGATAAATTATCAAAATACACTTCTGGCTCCAATCAAGTCTTTTTCAACAATATGCCAGCTAAATTAATCAATAAACATAATATTTATAATATACGTGCATAATATACTTATTACTTCACTTCTAAAGTTTCTTTTCTTCTTAAAGAAAACAAGAGGCATTATGAGACGGGATTGGGAAAAGGACTGGGAGATACCTGAATCAGCAGGCTTCAGACATGGTATGCGGAGATCAAAAATCTCTCTTTCTGCGCAGGTAAATGAAACTTCTAATGCTGACATAATGTCCAAGCATGAAATATCAGACATTGATACTTCAGACTACTTCTCAATTGAGGAAAGTTCAAATGTCTCTAACACTAATCATATAACTTTAGTATGGAACAGGTTAATTTGCATGATGAAAGTATCTAGAGTTCAAAAAGTAAGAAAGATTTCCCTCTTGTTCCACATAAATGAAATGGAGGAGAAGGTGTATTGAAGAGTGTGCTAATATTACTGGGTCTACCAAATGTTAGCATGCTACTGTTTCAAGAAAAACTAATCTATATGTTTAGCAATTGCACAAAGATGGTTAGATATACTGAGAAAAAATTAGCTGGTGATGTTGGAGTTGATTTACTTTTTATTTTATTTTTTATATAATCTTGTATTTTTTAGAATTTAATATTTTGAGTTTTTTTTTTGTATTCATGAGTTCTATATTAAAAATTCAGAGGTTTAGGAGGCCTATTGGCCTAACTTTTCCAAAAGGGTTAAATCAATAAATATATCTTGTACAAACATGGCATGATCATTGGGCAGAACAAAAATATATTCATACTTCTCCTCTGATTCATCTGTCTCATTTAGAAGACACGCCCAGTCCACAGAAGTTCATCGCAGAGAGAGGAACCAACTCCCCAGTTCCCCAAGCCAGTAAGTAAAAGAGAGCAACAAGGTTCATAAAAATAAGTGATACAAAAATCACTATGTCCTAAAGCATTAATTTTTCCCTGCAGAGATCAAGATTCCCTGATCGAGAACCCTCAACGTCAGTTGCACAGGGACGAAATGTAGCTTTAGAAGAGTACAATAGACGTCAGCAACAAGCAAAACAACCATCTGGATTTGATAAAGCAGTTGATGGACTGAGGAAGGCAGAGAGAGCAGCTACCTTCGAGAAGGCAATACTCGCATCGGCGGCTGCTGCAACATCGGCACCTTCTGAACAGCAGGAGGAATTGGCAGCAGCTGCAGGAGCAAAATTTCTTCAAGCTGCAAATGTAACCTCCATGGAGAAGATGAAAAGAACATTGGTAGATGGAGACAAATTGATAGAGGTGGTTGGTTATATTGGGATAACAAAACCAAAGGAGAAGAAGCAAGGTTAACTAGTCAGGGAAGAAATCGTTTGGAGAAGACATCTACTTGCACTGTGTATAGTATGAAATTTACTGTTTCTGGATGTCACTAGGTGAGCTGAGATACAGACCAATGACATGCTTTTCATTTCAAATAAAAAGATACTCTTCATTTTTGTGATTCTTCTTACCCTTTTCATTGTGTGCTATAGCTCTTGCAACTTTCCAGTAGATAACTGTTTTGGTGTACTGTTGTTTATTCTGCTTAGTTTATTGAGATATGCAAGTTTTGAAATCATATACCCTTTTCAATGCTTAACTTTGCAGATTTTGCAGTGGTGCAGCAACATGTAGCAAAGAAATGATTTTAGTTTTTAACTATGTAAACATAATCTATTGTTAACCTAGACAGCCTAACCCAGACTATTTTATTCACTTATAAAACTAACTCAATTCATAATGTAATTACATATAGTTGTTTGGTGATAGTATACAATACAAAATGACAGCAGTACATCAGAAACTAGCTGGTAGATCATAAATTGGAAGAGTACCAATACTAATAGTGGGTAGGCTTTTTGGTGTGACGTCTGGAAGGTGTGTGTTCTTTTGAAAGGTCAGTCGATGAGTGAGTAAAGAGGGATGTTCAGCAATGGGCCCAAGTCATTAACCAACTTCTGTTTTGGTACATGAAAATGCTTACAGCTAGATGAAAGAAGAAATAAAAACGACTTGTACACGGTACCACAGGATTTAATAGTTGACGACCTAGGTTTCAGCGCATCGCGCCATCTTCAGGTACAAANTCTCTTAAATATTTATATCAAATATAGGATTTCATAATTCCCGCAATAATTTATAATTATTTAAGAATTATAGTAATCGCAGTAGTAGTTTCCAACCCTCCCCTCCCCTTATTACCCCTTCTACGCCACCCATATCCGTGGTCCGAGCATAAAAAGGTTTGCAGGCGACGTTTTCGAACTCTCTTCTGTTCACTGCTGAAGGATACGTTTCAACCCTGCTCGAAGACACCTCGCTGCCGTACGAAGGACGTCGCCTGGAATTGAAGAACTTATCGCAGACAGTTGGTCATTTCGTGAGTCTTATTAAAGTTTCAATCTTTCCTCATTAATTTACGTCGTGGTGTGCGTTGACTTATTCTTACTGTGGTTTGATCAGTTTCCAATATCTTCTCGAGAATTTGTTAATGCGAAGTGAATAAGCCAACCGTATGGTGTCTATTTCATTAAATTTTAATTTCGTTCAGTTACGTAATACTGCCGCAGGGATTTCATTAAAACTATTCCACGCCGTCATCGATTGAGAGTTGGTTGTCCGAACGTTGGTTTTATCTTTAAGATCTTTTTAAAAGACAACGGGATTGATTAAATTGTTTATGATTGCATTCCTTGCTTCAGTTTGATGCCTCTCTATTTCAAAATTTGATGAATTTGTTCCGTGCGACATACCTTCGCGAATGAGCTGCTCTGTTTAATGGGACATACATTCGACTAGCTGATCATTAGAGGGATATAGTTTCGATATAGGTCTAATTTCGGCGTGTTTCAGCCTCTGTTATCTAACTCTATTGTAGATGGTGAATTGGAATTTGATAAATTAAATTTTGAGTTAGCATTTCAGTATTGGACTTTAGGGATAGTTAACAATCAGGCACAATCTTAATTGAAATAGCTCTCCCTTTTCTTGGTGTTAAGTGTTCTCCAGTATAATATTTTGCTCAAATCAAGTTGGTTGCGAGAGCTAAACCTGAAAGAAATCCCGTAACCCGATAGAACGCGTAGGTGAAAGCAGCCTTATGGCATTCGACTCCGGTTCGCGGATAGCAGTGACTTCATGAGTCAGAAACACTTGGATAGATTTTCCGTTTTCGCTGTTTAAGCTTATTTTCTGACAGCATGTTAAACAATTTTACGTGTTAAACAATTAACGCCAAGATTCTGTAATCGTATTGACCTCAAACCGTCGCAATGAAACGGTGGTAGGATTGGAAGTGATTTCCGTGACATTCCTTGAAGGCATTTGCATGCGAGGCGGTGATTCTTCGTGATTTCTGTGATTAAAGCTTAGTTGAGAATACGCTGACGTAAGGGTGTGACACTGCCGAGGAATATCTCAATAGGTATCTAGTTCAATCAGGTGGTGTACTCAAAATTATGTAACTTACTTGATCTTTGATAGTGAATTATTTGCATTACCGTTCGATATATCTTTGGAGAAAGATTGAAAGTTAACTGTTAAATCATATTTACTCTCGTGCTGAACTATTATCAGAATTTTCAACGTTGAAATTGTTCGTGTTTCCAACGCTGTGTGTTCCTAGCTAGATATTCAGACGCTCAAGCCTCCGTTGAATGCTGTGACGTGCGGTAGTTCCCTCGTTGTTGGGGAAACGAGTTCCCTCGTTTGTTCCCTCCCAAACGTTGTTTGAAACCGGTTCTGTTGATTGCAACGTCTTAAAGAGTTTATCCGTAGAAAAAGATTTTTTCATATCTAAGTAGCGCAAGATACTGGCATTTTGGTGGCTTAAATTCATGCAAACTTAATCATTACCTGGGTTAATTTATTCTGCTGTTTGATATCCAATTTTCTGTCAATGAGACAATTTGCAAAGGAATTTTTTAAGCATATCTAATTATCACAATGTTACTGCTGTCGGTAAATTCAAAATTCGAGGCACAAAAGTATAGCTCCAAAAATGTTGAGGCTCAATGGTAGAAAATTGGATATTTATTTTTTAAGTAGTGCTTGGATTCACTGTCATTTTGGAAAATTTTCTTTATTCAATGTTTATGCTTTCTTTTTTGGTGAAAAATTCAAGCAGTTACTTCTCACTCATTTTGCACTATTTTAAAAATTTAAAGTTCTGATACAAAGTTTTCTGTTGTTAATACTTAAAATTTATTTTGGGTTAATTTTCAACGTAATTTGCTATTGCAGAATTTGTTTTCAGATGAATTTTCCAATTCAGTTACAAATTTTTAATGCTATTTAGGCTTAATATTTTGTTTTGCTNTTCATGGAAAATTATCAGTAAATGTATTGATGTGATTAAGTGTTATAATTAGAAAATGCATCACAAGTCAATTACCTAATTAAACCCAAAGGATGAGGAAATGCAAAAATAAATCACCTGGGACTAGGACTCAGATCTTTCTTTCACTTTCCAAGCAGCTGCTATAACAAATGAGCAGGGCATCAACACATTATATTTTAATTCCAGTTCAGCAAAAATACTACATTTTGGTTCTGTTCTGGTTTTCAGTGCCAATGCTGGACCAGTTCAAACTACCTCCTTTTTTTGCTCCAATCATTGTAATATTATATCCTTCTGAAAGTTTGTTTTGTTATTACTAGCATTACTCTAAATTTTAGAATAAAACTAAGCACTTGATAGTAGCAAGTCGTAGTTACTCATGTTTATTGAAATTCCCTCAAATTACCCTTCAGTAAAATGTGCACTGTTAGGAACTTAATATATCTTACAACTGAGCCCTTTTGCAGAGGCATGTACTTCTGAAGTAACATAAAAATTGCATGGCAAACTGTTTCATCTTGGGATATTTTTTCCCTATATAAGAATAAATGGAAAGAGAAGTTTCAAGTTGGGAAAGTGATTTTCGTGTGTTTTATTTATAAAATGACACTTTCGCAATATGTGCTGTGCTAAGGAGGACCACCAGTTTTTCTCCCATGTCATAGTATAGCAGCCTGTAGTGTGCTGTAAAGAGGGAATCAGTTTCTATGTCTCTCACTGTCTGCAAAGGCTAGAGCATGCATCTGGATAGTGGAAGATCTGGGTTAAGTACCAGTCTTGTGTGACTTTTTAACTCGTTTATTCATTGGATTTTTTTTCGGCCTCATGACATACCATAGACAGTTAAAGACACACAAGTTATCCTTAAAACAGCGACAACAAAGGAATTTTTTTATAAAAACTAAATATGGTAATAATAACTTCCTTTGAGTGTATATATTAAGATTCCTATCAAGGGACAATTGCAGATTTAAATTATACCCTAAACTTAGCATTGTTTCTCACCTGGTGATAAATAACAACTAAGCTAACTTTTTGTCTGTATAGCCCAACACCTATGACCTACTGGTGGGTCACAACAGTTGTGTGAAGAGACACTTGTGTCTACTGTATGTGACAAAAATATCTGTAGTCTGCTATTATACACAGAATAGCAGACTGCTCTTTCATCATGAAAAGCTACCACAAAGTCGAGGCCGAAACAGTGGATTTTATGCTTACAGCTAGTTTGGAATTTTTTTGTATTTCTTTAAATTTAAGTTGTCTAAATTAATTCTGTGACTATCACCAGATAAAACCCTACCCATTTATCCTCCCCACACTTTCATACAAGGTAGAAACCCAACCATTCACCTTCCTCTTTCAATTCCTTAGTGGACGCTCTTGAAGATGAAAGCATTTTTTTTTGGAACGGGCATAGGGTAAATCTAAGAAATCTGTAATCCAGAACTTTCCACTTTTTCTCCAAACACAAATTCCATCAGCCAACATATGGCGTTTGGAGTATTTTTAAAGATTTAATTCATTAACAGTTGTGTTCCAATTTTTTTGTAGCTAGGGCTGGAGAAAAAATATCATGATATAGATTTTATAGCCCTCCTTATGGAGGACAACATTTATATTTAGTAAGATTTAGACTTATGGGATGTTTTTCTGTATTATATACCAGAAATTACCGGAGGTCTTCTTTAGAAAGCCAAAGACTTCTTCGGAGCATTGTTAGCTTCAAAGCAATGTGCAGCAGTTTAATATTTTGGAAAGGCATAATTAGGGACTTGGATAGGTATAACACAGGTGGAATTCCAGCCAAAACTTTTTGGGAAAAAGTGCATGTTATACGCAGATCAGTTCAGTATATCTGACCCAGGATTGGCCTTCTAGCAATAGGGCCTGGGTGCTTAATTTCAGTGGGGCCCACTGCTCTACTTCTGTTGCTCATATAAGTATTTTTTTATAACAAGAGCATATTTTACATAAAACATTTCTTGTATATAAGTTTTTTGTCATTTGCAAGACAAAAACATTACCTTTTTTAAAGGATCCCCTAAAAAATGGGGGCCCAAATGCTAAGCATTCATAGAATCTCCAAGTTGGCTGGATCCCATCTGCCTTTGGCATCTGGCTCCAGCCATTTAGAATACAACTTTTACTGACCAGCACCCAGACTCTCCAGTTTTATCTTCATTGCAGCTCACCTCAAACTAATAGTTACTAGGCTGTCATGTAATTTAGTAAATCTCCAATTTTTCACAAAATTTGCCAGCAGTGAAATGATTAAGAACATGGTTTAAGGGCTGAAGTACAGTTGTAATAATGAAAATAAAGTCGATATACACTCATTTAACTGACAAAGTAGGAGAAAGAAATGTAACTGAAAGTCCTTGTTAAAAATTAGATCAAGAATGTTTACAAAAGAGGATAATTCATTATTTCCCTTTGATATGTTCCTCTAATGTGCCTTCAAATGTGATGAATATTTGCATCATGACCATTATGTAAGGTCAGCTGCTTGTTTCATGAAATAACAAGATGAGGGATTAACATGTTGAAGCTCAGTGCTCTTCTGGTGTATCTCTTCACACAGCTTTCACAACTACAGACTTAAACCACACAATATTAGAATGGAATGGGAAATGCCAGAATTCCCCTCAAAGTGCTAGATGCTGATCAAGATTGGAAATTTGTGGAAAGTGCAATCGTATAATTCTAATTGTAGTGTAGCCTTCATTGACAGAATGTTAGAAGATTTACGCATTGACTTTGTGTTGATGAGATTTTGTAGTCTGCTATTTGAAGGTTCATTTATTAAGTTTTTGCAGCGTATTTATGAAATCTAGGGAAGATTATGTCAGTATTCATGGAAAATTATCAGTAAATGTATTGATGTGATTAAGTGTTATAATTAGAAAATGCATCACAAGTCAATTACCTAATTAAACCCAAAGGATGAGGAAATGCAAAAATAAATCACCTGGGACTAGGACTCAGATCTTTCTTTCACTTTCCAAGCAGCTGCTATAACAAATGAGCAGGGCATCAACACATTATATTTTAATTCCAGTTCAGCAAAAATACTACATTTTGGTTCTGTTCTGGTTTTCAGTGCCAATGCTGGACCAGTTCAAACTACCTCCTTTTTTTGCTCCAATCATTGTAATATTATATCCTTCTGAAAGTTTGTTTTGTTATTACTAGCATTACTCTAAATTTTAGAATAAAACTAAGCACTTGATAGTAGCAAGTCGTAGTTACTCATGTTTATTGAAATTCCCTCAAATTACCCTTCAGTAAAATGTGCACTGTTAGGAACTTAATATATCTTACAACTGAGCCCTTTTGCAGAGGCATGTACTTCTGAAGTAACATAAAAATTGCATGGTAAACTGTTTCATCTTGGCGTATTTTTTTCCCTATATAAGAATAAATGGAAAGAGAAGTTTCAAGTTGGGAAAGTGATTTTCGTGTGTTTTATTTATAAAATGACACTTTCGCAATATGTGCTGTGCTAAGGAGGACCACCAGTTTTTCTCCCATGTCATAGTATAGCAGCCTGTAGTGTGCTGTAAAGAGGGAATCAGTTTCTATGTCTCTCACTGTCTGCAAAGGCTAGAGCATGCATCTGGATAGTGGAAGATCTGGGTTAAGTACCAGTCTTGTGTGACTTTTTAACTCGTTTATTCATTGGATTTTTTTTCGGCCTCATGACATACCATAGAGAGTTAAAGACACACAAGTTATCCTTAAAACAGCGACAACAAAGGAATTTTTTTATAAAAACTAAATATGGTAATAATAACTTCCTTTGAGTGTATATATTAAGATTCCTATCAAGGGACAATTGCAGATTTAAATTATACCCTAAACTTAGCATTGTTTCTCACCTGGTGATAAATAACAACTAAGCTAACTTTTTGTCTGTATAGCCCAACACCTATGACCTACTGGTGGGTCACAACAGTTGTGTGAAGAGACACTTGTGTCTACTGTATGTGACAAAAATATTTGTAGTCTGCTATTATACACAGAATAGCAGACTGCAAATTCTCATCAATACGAAGTCAATATGAAAATCTTGTGATATCCTTTCAATGAAGCCTACACACTAGTTATTCAATCACACTTTCCACAAATTTCCAACCTTGATCCACATCTAGCATTCTGAGCTCTGGCAGTTTCCATTCCATTCTAATTGGAGGAATTACAAAATTGTGTCTCTGGTTTTGTCAGCCCTTTTACCTGTTTATTCTTAAGGTAAATATAAATCTTCTTAATGAAATGGAAAAGATCAGTGAACTGTTACGGTTTCAGAATCATCTTCCTCAGGGAAAGAGATATTTGTTTATCGCAAATACAAAAGGAAGACTTCATACCTGTATAAATCCAAAAACTGATTGACAATAAGTTGATGTTGTAACATACTTTGAGAATTTTGGATGGAAATGACATAGTGAAAGATTATGAGTACATGTATTATGAGCAGCAGGAATCACTTAGGTGATAAGTATTGCTTACGCTTCAAAAATTTCAAAAAATTTTCCTCTTAAGAAAAAAATGTCAACAAAGCAGTTTTGTTAATCAACTATTATCATTAATATCAGTTTAGTTTATCAGTAAAAGGTAAAGTTATGCCTACTTAAGCTACTATTAATTAGCAAAAACTAAAAAGGAAGAAGAGAGAACACAACTTTGCAATTTCCACAAGTTTATTTTTTGTGACTGGTTTCACTAGCATGAGTTAAATACTATCAAATATAAACTTTTGAAAACTAAGAAGTTGCATGATCTCTCTCCTTCATGGCTTTCCATGAAGTCATCCCTAATTAGACTGATTTAAAATTAATAAATTTGCGACAAGGAGAAACTTAACATTTGCAAACATTAAAAATTTAAAGTAACGGGTTTTAATTCATCATGACCAAATAATTTATTTATAAAATGAATTTATATCAAATTGATACATGACTGCTTACAAAATGCATAATGTTCCATTAATCATCCATAACAACTCTTACACTACTATGCACAGAGAATAGGTTATTTCTCATAACACACTGTGGGATTCAATTCATTGGAATGATTTCTTACATAAGGGAATCACAAGTCATACAGAAGAAGGTGAAAATGATTATGAAATATGAGAAATGGAGGTAAATTTCTAAGGAAGTTATGCAAGATATCAAATACGTTTCCATTGCAATGAAAAAGGATAGCTTTAGAATTATTTCTTAAACACAGTTCATGGCAATACTTCCTTGAGACTTTTCCGATACGAAAAATGCTTTGATGATACTCAACTTTCCTGAGATCAAAATCTGAAAAATAAGAATTCAAATTGACATTGATCTTTGTAACATTCCATTTCTATAGCTGGTGTAACCTGAGCTAATTTTAGTCCCTTTTGAAAATCAAAGGGGCCACAAAAAAAACAACAACTCCAATGATATTATCATTGCCATAAATGATTCCTACTATAGGAACCAAGTGCACTAGACAAGTATTCTAACAGGACCATACACCATTAATTATTTCATCATAACGTTTCAATCCAGGTTGGCAGTGTCACAATCATCAAAACCATATGTAAAACAGAATTGGAAAACTGTTCAACGTTGTGTGCTCTTTGCTATTTGCTCCTTAAGCACAAGAATGCTTTGCCTCTGCTCTGGAGGTAGCATTGAGATCTGGTCATCTGACAGCTGTAGCACCTGCATAATTAAGGCAGCCTGTAACAGAGAAAGAAAAGACATTCAGAATAACCAAAAATAATTTTGATCAAACGATGTTTGATTAAACAAAAATGTCTATAACCGCCAGAAAACTGTTCGTCGGCTATATCTAATAATTTTTCGCAACAATTAACTGTAACACAAAATTTTGATGCTCCCTGGAATAAGAATAAAACAAAATTTACAACTCAGAGACGTTTAAGAACCATGACATCCTAAATGTGATGTGCAGGGGAGAATGTTCTTGCTGACATTCTTGAGAAGGATAAATTCAGTAGTCTTTATCTGCTGTCTGCTCAGGAGCCACACAATCCACATTCTTGGGCTTGTATATGCATCTGAAAACTATTTCTTTGAAAACCAGGGTTTTCAGTTATTACTAGCGGTTCAACCAAGAAGGTATTCTTCTCAATACTAGCAGACAATTATTTTTAAATCCCTTTTCTTAATGCACATAACAGCCCTTAGGATACAAAATATCAATAAACTGATTGCAATTACAAAGAGAAGGACAGATGTAGTTAATGAACAAGAAAGACACAGAATCATAATTACTTTTGATGATGAACTGCAAGCAAAAAAGGAGGAAAGGTCCCTTTTTACCAAGTCACACTGAAATCACACCAGAAACTATTTTGTCGAAGATGGATTCTACTCAGACAATCATTCATCTACAAAAGTTACAATACTGCATTTTTGTATCAGGCATGTGAAAACCATGGTTGAAATCTTTGAATTTAAACAATGATTTGTAATTTTATTCACATGATTGTATAATTCCACATAAAGGTGACATGGCATTAAGATAATTTTGATGAAAGGGAAATCATACATATGATTTGATTCCTTCACAAGCCACTTTTAATGACTAGAGAAACTGGGACGTGTTATATCTAATACATTTTCGTAGTAATTAATTGTAATGCAGAATGTTGATGATACCTGGAGTATGAGTGCAACAAAATTTATAACTAAGTGATATTTGAGACCCATGAAACCTAAATACGATGCATGGTGTAGAATGTTCTCACTTCTTGATGTCCTTAAGGTAGACAAATTCAACAATTCTCACAGCAGAAGAAAATAACCAAATTTTATTTAAGACTATAATTTTATTGGCAGAATCAAATGTCAGCATTTAGTTTTAAATTGAGCAAATAAAGATGAAATACCTTTTCCTGATCAGAAGCTACTCCTCCTATGGAAGCAGGCATAACAGGACGAGCACCAGCAACTGGAGTAACAGGTTCTCTAGCAGGCACTGGAGGAACTGCAGGAGTAGCTGGAATGAAATAAGACATTTAACAATTCAGTTCAAAAATCATTTTTCCCGAGAAAATTTTTTAGTTAAATATGCTCCCTGGAATATGAATTATGAACACTGTGTTTTTTAAAGCTTGAGTTTGTAGAGTAAAAAAGTTCCTGTACTTAATCTTTCTTCATCATTTGCAATTTAATAATAGATGCTATGAAATCCCTTAACTGGAGACTATATATCTGTAACCAACTGTGTTGCAAAGAAATTTTTTGGCTTAATTTTCATAACATAGTTATTACAGATTGTTCTCTGAATGCACTGAATATCATTAACCCTTTAAACCGTTGTTAATAGTATGGAAGTAGCCACAGCTGGTTAAGTTAATTGATATTACATTTGATAATATTTAAATTAAAAACCTCCCCATAGTGAGAATTTCCCAGGAATGCAGTTAAAGGCACTTATCTCACTTAAGGAATCTGCATAATTCTGTTCTTAGAACACAATCTTAAGCTTTTTTATGAATCTTACAAAAAATCCCTACCTCTCCATATTTTGGTATGGGTGCCAGATTGTGGACCTCTAACTCTGAAATATAATCTGTTTTACCATACATTTAATTTAGGAAATCCAAATGCCATTAAAAAATTTGGTGCCTCTTACCTTACCCACATAAAAGCCACATTGGATTGGAACACTTAAAATGCTAGCCTAGTTAGAATGGACAAAACCTGCCAGGTGTAAGCACGCAATCTGTGTACATAGTTTAACCACTAGCAGTGACATCCTACATTCATTTTCTCATTACATTCATTGCTTTTTGTTTGAAATCCTTCTAGTGGTATTTGTTAGCTTAAAACACAAACTTACTTCATAAAGTAAAAATTGATATCTATTGCACTGTAAATATAGCAAACTTAAGAAATGGAATCATTGTTACATTCTTAACAAGGTATATGTATTTATAAGTATCAAAATTTATTTTAATGTGACATCAAATTGAGAAATATTGCAGAAGAAGAAACAATGTGAAACCTTTGCTGCGAGGGTCTTGTCTAGGATCGACAAAAGCTGGAGATGCTTGAGGTCTGGGATCCCTGACAGGGAATCGTTCTGGCAACATTGCAGAAGCGGCTGCATTTCTGGGGTCTCTGGGAAAGCTGAAAAGGAATTTAATAATGCTTAATTAACAAACAGATATTATAACGATAGTGAGGAGAATAGCTTCCAAACAAAGGCATGCAAATGCTTAACTTTATGCCAAACATAGCTTTCGGGTAAATCATTACAAACTTACTTACATTAAAATATTAAATCTTAAGAATGAGGGATAGTGAAAGACTCTTTTCAATAGCAAATCCCCAATTAATGCTATTTGGAAGATCAAATTCTGATTCACAACTTACTAATACTTAAAATATACTAATTAGTGAATTTAAACATTTGCTAGGTCATCAGAGATGCATCCATCATGAATAGTAAGATGATGGGGCACAAATATAAAAGGGTTAAAGTTCAGCTTGATTTCAGAATGAATTATTTCCTTCCAAAATTACTTTTTGTACTTTGAAGCTAAAATCATCAGAAATATATTCTTGGGGTATTTTTGTGATAGCTACATTAAGTAAGACAGAACTATTTTGATTTGTTACAAAGAATTTCTATCTCCTTTTTCAAAGAAGCAATTTACAATCAAAATTAAAATTATCACAAATTGGATACATTCATATTGAAAGAAAAAGGTTCTAAATGGTATCTATAAACTTGCTGAGGTCTCCAGTTAGCCATGTGAGTAACACATTCGACTTCTGTAAAAGTGGTTCAGGGTTCAATTCCCGGTGGAGACTCACATGCAAAATACTCTAGCTACCAAAGCACTTTTAAAATTACTACTACGACGATAAGCTAGCTTTCAACCTTTTCTCTTGAATCCTAACTATCCCAATGAAATTCTTGAAATTTAAATTATACCAAACATAAAAAACGCCTTTTTAAAATATTTAATTAAGAATAAAATAAAGGTCTAGTTTGAATTCATAAATGTCTAGTTTTAAACATCAGATAAGCAGAGGTAGATAGACAATGTAGTTGACTTTAAATTACCTGAGGACATATTTTAGCTAAATTACGTAACTAATTATCAAATTCTTTATATTGTATACTCATTCCCATTCTTCTAAAGATTCTCAGCTGATGTCTAAAAGCATTCAAAAGTTGTTAACTGATTAATCATTGCAATTTTCAAACTGAACAAAACACAATGAACCTCTCAGAATTCGCATTAGCTAATTTTAACTGGCTTAATATAATAGACAAGTGTTATAAATTAAGTCAAACTAATACTTAAACATTGCAATGAAAATATAAAATGCTCCTTAAGACATTAGGTGGATTCTAAAGAGCTGCTGCAGTACCCAGATCAAAAATACACGCAGCCTCTGGAAGTAAACACCATTCTCTATAAATATTTCAATAACTAAACTATCAACTTCAGGGGCTAAAAGATTGAAACATGTACTGGAACCTTCTCAGAATGGTGTTTTCCTTAAAATATTGTTGAATTTTTGACCTGGTCTTTGCTGATTTTATGATCCGGCAGCTCTGTAAAATCCACCTAACAGTTTAAGGAGCATTTTATATCTCTATATTAATAACAGCCATGTACAATTTTTCTCCAACAGCATTCAAATTGATCATCACAGAATTGTACAAATAAATGTAGTGCAAAAAATGTTCAATATGTTTACTCAGTTCCACATAAAAATGAAAATCTTGATGTATCCAATCACTAGAAATTTAAAAAATTCACAAAAAGTAATAAAAATACTTTTATTAGAAAAAAATACATAAAGCTAGATGATGCTTGTATCAAGTCTCACTAGTTTAAAGTATATGGGCAATGTCAACCACACTTTTGTGCTTCCATACATTTTGAAAACAGTTTCATGCAAAAATATGCTATGAGAATATGAGTTTCTGATTAGAGAATCAGAAACTCATATTCATGAATTGCAAGAGAGAAATATATTTACACACCTAGGTACAAGATAAACAATCTCTATAGATGATTTACAAATTACTAATGTGATGAATATCATGCTCAGTATTAGCAATAAATATGCTTGTGATGACCATCCAAAAAAAATGTTTAAAGCAACTACAGATATTAGACAGAAAAATAATCCATACAGAACTGGTCAATTCAAAACGAAAACTACATGAACCTACCTTTCAGCACTTTCCACATGCTGAAGTCTGCATGAATAAATGGTGAAATAAACATAAATTTTGTCATGTTTATGCAAATTTCAAATTAATATGATTCCAAATATTCTACAGTGATGTAAGATTACCTCTAAGTAGTAAAATTTAAACTGAATGAATTCAAGAATAAAATCAACATACAACTAGCCAGCATGATGATCTGCAAATCCATATAATTAAACTATTTTCCCTGCTTAAGACCCATTTCTTAACCCAGTCTAATGTAAGCAAAACAGTCTCAAATCAAGAAGAATACAAGAGCCAACATTTTAAAATTACAGCTTATATAAATTTAAACCATGAACCCAAATTTGCCCTTCAAAGCTTGAACTTTGCATGAATACATGAGGTGCATCCATAAAGTACATAACTTTATTTTTCCCTCCAAGACTAACACATGATTTAAAAAATTTTGAAGTTACACAATATCATTCATTCAACTCGTGAGAAAGTTTAAGCCCAGCCCTTATCCCTGGATTAATTGCATTGCTTAACCGTAGCATTTTTTGTTTACATTTAAGATGATATATGCATCTAGCGGGGATATCCCATCAAGTTTTACCAGAATCTTGAAGAAACTACAGAGAATATTCAATAGACTTTTAGTTTCCTACGTCACCAAGCAATGAACCAACCAAATTGGAGGATAAGGTACAACTCACTCAAACGGTTCACCTTCAGAGGAAACTGGGCATACTCAAGTAGGTTACCATTAAGTCTAAATGAGTTGATTTAGATATGCTGTTCTTTGCTATTCATCATGTAACCACTTCAGACATCACTTTTGGGTGGAAAAACTTAACTTTAAATTAGCAGCTTTAATTAATAATCCTTTCATTTTTTGCTAACTTTTCAGTTCTTTAAAACAGACTTTATGATCTTAAATATATTTGGGTATCATAAAAAACATTTAATACAAAATTATTCCATTTGCAAATAGAGTTTTGCAATTTTCTCACAAATTTGGGTTTAAGTTATTGTTGATACAATATTTTTGTGATACAAGAAATGTTTACTGTAAAAAGTAGATAAATTAAGATTTTCCTTCTTGAGGCTTATGGATTCAGCCATTGCTATGTTTGGATTTGCTTTTGGTAGAGTATTCAAAAAAGTTGATGTCTCATTCAGAAACTCAAGTTTCCCATTAGAAAGCAGATCTTGAAGAAGTATTTTAATAACAGCTTAGAATAACAAGACACTGGTTTTCTGATGTTCTTAAGAAATTCTAGGGATTCACTAACGTGATACAAAGGCTTTCACAACCTACTGCTTCCTTAACAAAGATATTTCTGGTCCATTTTTTTAGCGGAGATTTTTACATGAAAAGGTTTGGAAAAATTCATTCACTGCTGGTGGAAGATCAGAGGGCAGAACTCCATGTAAAAGTAACTTTGGACATACTGTACAGGGGATATGACCCCAGACTTCACTACAAATATCACAAGACCACTAGCTACCCAATCTGCTTCATTTCTTGACAAAATACTGCGTGATTTTCTGGCTTTTCTCAGAGTTTGAGCAGATGCAAAGTTGAGAAGAAAAAAATTGATACAAAGATGGAGGAAACCCCCTTATGGTACCATAAGGGGGTTTCCTTTCCATCACTTTGTGTGGCCAGTGCTTCTAAGAAGCCAAGACCGCGAACGATGCCGCCATGCGGACGAACTCACAACATCCTTGCCCACAAAGTATCCCGAATGGCTTGGAGAAATGTTCTGCCGGGATAGCTCAACGGACAGAGCACCCGACCGGCAATTGGGAGACCCAGGTTCGATTCCCGGTCCCGTCAGACTTTTTTCAAGTCCATTCTTCCTTGGGATTTTTCCTGGGTGTGCACCATCTTACGCAAAGTCACCCTTACCCATTTTCCTACAAACAAAGATGGATGAGTACCAAACAATTTATATTGTTAAACTAGCAGTTTAGAAAGTTTTCCATCCAAATGTTAGATACTTTCTGGACACACCTTGTACAGAGTAAAAAAAGAAATAGGGAACAATATGGTGGTATATAGGAATAGTTAAAGAACTACAAAAATCATCTTACTGATCAGGCCCCAAATCCCTTTCTCGTGGGTCCCTTACAGGAGGAGTGACTGGTAAGGCAGCCACAGATGGGTGCAAAGCTCTCAGGTCTTGATCCATAATCACTGGCATTGCCCTTGGATCCATCTGCCTCAGATCCAAATCTTGATTGAGCCCTAAGACAAATGTTACAAATATTACTTCACAACTACCTCAATAATGCAAACCTGGGAAGTTCCCAAAGTAGACCACAACACTTTAAAGATATATCCAATGAGTGAAAGAGCGTAGAAGGTTGATTAAAAACAGGTCTTACATCTTTTTAAAAAAGTAAAAAGTGAATCAAAAGTCTAATGATTGACTGCAAACAATCAAGTAATTAAGTATTCACAGTAATTTAAGCCACATGAATAAGTCTTATTCTTGAAGATTAGAAAACTTTTGGATTATGTACACAACATAGCTGAGAAAATAACTATGGGTGCTTACACAGAAATGGAGCTGTGCCATGTTTGGCATGAAAAGCTATAGCTTGCAAATTTATGAATATTATTAGTTAACAGGCAAAAACTTAATGACGAATTAAATTAGTTATGTTATTCTGCCAATTCAAAACAAAATGAATGCAAAATCTATAGCTGATGACTTTAAAGATACAGTGTGCATTCCAGAAATTGGTTGGGCAAGATTTAGAATTAGGGAAAGGTGAATAAATTAGCATTGAAGAGCTCTGCTGCAGACACCCAAGGAATAATGGAAATGAAAAATAGCAACGTGACTGAAACTTGAACCCAGGTCTCCCACTTTCCAGGCAGGTATTCTAATGCAGCATGGTAGTTCAGTGGTTAGAATACCTGCTCGGAAAGAGGGAAACCTGGGTTCAAGTCCCAGTCACATCGCTATTTTTCATTCCTGTCATTTTGTAACATTTAAAAAATTATAGGGTTGCCACCTGGCTTAGAGGGAACCGTTGTATCTGTTATTTTAAAGTTTTAGTAAAACAAAAGGCAACACTCTGGTGATTGAGGTCACATGGCGATGATAGTGAATGGAACATTGAATGAAATACTGCTGATGTTAATTTTCCTAAAGCAAAGTAAAATACCACAACCATAAAAAATCAGCTGATTTTACCCAATATGAATTTCACCCTCAAAGACTTCATCATCAGGGGTAAGGAGTGAATGAAACAGAGAGTGTAAACCAAGACCCGGTACGTAGAAAAACACTAACTTAAAAACTAATGATAATAATAATTTTCTAACTAATGGTTTGGATAATATTTTNTAGAAAGACAAAGTACTCACTTAAAAGATAATACAGGTCCAACTTCACTAAATATATCTTTAAGCTTTTCCTCTGTGGCTTCGTATGGTATGTTTCCCACTAGAAATTGAAATAATGTTGTAGCGAGAAACCTTATTCCAACAGTAATATAGACATATACACCTACCAAATACAGATCGAAGAGATTTCCCTGAGTGTGGTTTAAAATACATGGGGAAAAACTAGACATTAATCTTTAATTAGATTTAAGGAACACTTGGCGCATTTCAAATCCGGCAGATATCCTCTTTCCAGCATTACAAAACATACACACGATCATGTTCATAACATTTCTATCACTAAATTTAAAGTAATACATTCTCTAACACAGGTCTCAATGCTCTAGAAATGCTATATATTTATGTAAACAGAAGATGCTTAATGAACATTGACTTAGATTTTAATTAACCAGTACATGATAAAAAGAAACTTTATACTTTCTGTGTCTTTCTACAAATCCACGTACATACAATGTCTTTCAATGACAATGAAGTCAAGCCTTCAAATATCGATATAAAACATTATATAGTCCGGCGAATTCCATTGGGTAGATGTTTTTTATTTTCCTGATCTTGGTTTACGCTCTCCGTATCATTTACTCCTTACCCCTGATAATGTTCTCTTTGAGGGTAAAACACATATTGGGTAGCACCAGCCGACTGGTGATGGTTGTGGTGTTTTACTTTGCTTAATGTTTCTGCCATCAGTGGTCAATTTTATTTGAATTTTCCTTAACAAAAGAATACAATGATTACCAGCAGGAGGAATCCTAGCGGGTGCTGGTACAGGTGGAACTGCTGGAGCAGACAATGAAACTGGTGGAACTCCAACAGGGGGTCGAACTGGCTGAGGAACAGGCGCTGGTTGTCTAGGTAAAACAGCAGGAGGAGGAACTGGAGCAATTGTTGTAGCAACACTGCTAGTGGCTGTCTTCTCTGTAGGAAGATACAGTGCTGTTTGCGTTGGAGGTGCCTTGTGAAGCATGCTCTATAATGATAAGAGAAGAAATTAGATAGTTTTTGACTTTGAAAGAGGTATGAATCGACAAATTCAGCAGCTGATTCACTTTTAATGATAACATTTTATACAAAAGTCTTTCATACATCATTAACATTATATCATCTAAGGCAAAGAAATATACGCATGTACTTCAAATGTCAATACTATGATACATTATAACCATGCTGATATAATTGTCACATGAATAAAATATCTATTATCAAGATTTGACACATTCTAGCGTTAGTAGATACAGTTGCAGATGCAGAAGTCCTATCAACAAAGTTCTTAGCACTATACGGCTAGTTGTTCTAGCTTGAACATATTAAAAAATTAAGTAATATACTTAGTCCTACATGCTATCTCATAAGGAATGTATGGCATACTGTCTCTCATAAATTATTATAATCCTTATGTTTGGGAATTTTTACTATCATATTATGTTCAGAATCTGTTTTAGTGGTTCTTCACCCTATGCAGATTACACTTTCAAAATACTAAAAGTTTAATTTGTAATGCAACATGTGAGGCCCCATAAATAAGGCAAATAAATGAATGAATTTGAGCAATCCTTTAGCATTAATCAATTTTGCTAACAATAATTGAACAGGCACAACATTTTATAAAGTAACTCAATCTGTGTTCACTAAAATCAACAGAAACCAGAATCTTTGAAAATATAGCTCTCAATAATAGTCATTAAAGTCAAAGATTGACTATTTGATTTTTGCAATTATTTTCTATAGTCACTTGTGAACACTCTCACGAAAAAAAAGACAAAAGCAATAAATATTTCTTACCGTTGCTGTCATTGGGTCCAAAACTTTCATAACGACCAATGCTTGCAAAAGAGCATAAGTGAGCTGAGGATTTTGCAATAGCATCTGATGAGCTTCTATAGGATTATTCTGAAATATACGTACAATTGCATTATCATTATACAACGGAATTTCAAAATACTTATAAATAAAAATTTCTCACCAAAAATTAATCTTTAGAATCCACCTTATGCACAAATTTGCTAATAGAAACATTATTACATCAATACTCATCTTTAATACAATGAGTTACCAATTAATACAATGAGTTTCCAATTATCAATCATCTTATTTCAATTATTAATTACACCAGAATGAAATGAAGAATGTTCTATGAAAATAAAATAAAATGTAAGAATTATTACTAAAGTAAAACAACGAGAAGAATTAGCAGTAACATTAGCATAACAGAACATTCTACATTACCTGAATGCATAATTTCATTTGCTTCATTAACTCATACATCTGCTCAGGCGGAAGTGATGCCACAGCTTTGCTAATAGCTTCAGGAGCCTTTTCAGGAGCAACTGGATCTCCATAAGGATTTTCAACCACTGGGCCTTGCAGCAAACCTGATGGCATTCACGAATACAGGTGATCAACAAATAAAAGATTGGAAAACACAATTTTAAATTAGCCTGTACAAGTCTTAAAAAATAACGATCCTTGAAATATCAGCGACCTTATTGATTATTATCTTCTTCTGCATGAATACGGACCATATAGTAACATTTAGCAAGAACTTTAAAAAAATCAAGTGCGTTGACATTAAAATCGCTATAAATTTGGGGGAAGAAATGATGCAGGAAATCAAATGAAAACAGAGAAATTCAACCACATTTCCCTTTTGATAATATTATTAAATAAAACAGTAGAAATAAGTCGACTATCTGAAATATTTTTCTATTGTTCTATAATCTAGGTGTTCACGTAGCGAGCAGCAATTTACTTACTTTGCATCTCCATTCTAGATTTTTCTGTGCAGGCATTATCGACACGTAATGTTCGGCCTCCAATTTCATACCCATTTAAATTACGCATTGCACTCAAAGCAGTTTCCTGATCTTTGTATTCGCAAAAACCATATCCTTTCGGCTTCCCGGTTTCACGGTCATATACAAGCCTGTGAGAACATAAAATTGTATTTCCAATATCCTCCAGTAGAACATGCTGGTAGAAAGACAAAGTACTCACTTAAAAGATAATACAGGTCCAACTTCACTAAATATATCTTTAAGCTTTTCCTCTGTGGCTTCGTATGGTATGTTTCCCACTAGAAATTGAAATAATGTTGTAGCGAGAAACCTTATTCCAACAGTAATATAGACATATACACCTACCAAATACAGATCGAAGAGATTTATCCATTAACGACTGATCAGCCATGGTGTATGATATTATTTAATACAAATGCAAACACTAGGTATGATATCAACAAAATTTCACAGATTTTCTTGACACGCTTTTTAAAAACAAATGACCAACGAATAGCTGTGAGCGCAATCGTCTTAAGTGGCTTAAATTCATGGGAAGTTTTTGAAGTGGTTGATCTCACGGACTTCACCAACCTCTCGCTTATTTCGGATGAGCATTATGCCGTTAATTTAACTCTGATTCACTTGGAGTCATATATTAATTGCCTTTCATTCATTTCAACCATAGATAGAGGTCCACCTCCCAATTTCAAACGGTACTTTTAAAACGCATCGTAGGTTTGCACCATTCTGTTTCATTAATGCTTCTGCTGATATTTATATCTCATTACTTTCACGTTGTAAAAATATAGATAGTATAAATAGTTTTATGAAATTAGTACTTTTGAATCTTTTCATGCATTAACTTGCACAAGAAAATGCATCGTGTAAAACGGCCTAACGATTTACCGACATGCTTACACAAAATAAAAGCATTGCTTCACTAAGTATATAGATATCGTATAAATAGGATTATATAGTATAAGAATGAAAGTGTTATTCAGTTATTATCTTTTCAAAACTATATTTTGGGATAATTCTTCAAAAATCCATTACCTCCTGTAATTAAAATTCTGAACTTATTTCAGGGTTAGTAGCTCGTCACGTTTCTCAAACCATGAAATTATGCATCGTTAGATGATTAAAATAGTATTGAAATTATGATGTTCTTATAATAGTCACTGTTAAGTTGCATATTTCTAGACGCTCCAGATATCGTAAACTTCCCATACCCGTAAATATAGGTATTCGATTTAGCATCAGTTTACAGATGCTCTAATTTCCTGGTAAATCCATCAATCACGAGGCATAGTTTACGCTGTAACCACTGAAAGTTGTTGATGAGAGCTCTTAACACGGAAAAGAACGCTTTTCATCTCAAAAGTATGCCCAGAGATTACATTGAAAACATTTTACGGATGAATTTCATTTGAAAATCAAATTATTACGCACTGTCAGGCTCCTTCTAGCTAAAATTTATAGTAAAAAATTTCCATGAAAAATCTTTCAAAGGTATATTTCACCCATATTAATTTGTTTCACATGACCCTCAAATGACATTTAAGTTTCTTAGACTTGTGTGTTATACCCTTAACGTTGGATTTAAAATGATGATTGGATTATAAAAAATTGCATTGAATTTCATGATGAGGTCACATATTAGATAAAATATAAAACTCCAAGGAGAGTTCGATAACACATTCATTTAGTCCCGCCATTGGCCCTCTGCGAATTAGCAATGAAACTACAAAAGACAGCTGTAGTACGTGGCCGGTGACGAGAATTTCGGAAGTAGTGTTATTTGGGTTATGTTGTTGTTTCTTTAGCATAATAAAATTCCTATGATGTTCAGGAATACCGATTCCTTTTTTAACTCTTAATATAGTGAAAAATATTTAAAAAGATGGGTCTCTGCAAGTGCCCGAAGAGAATCGTTACAAACTTATTTTGCTATGAGCATAGAGTAAATGTTTGTGAGCATTGTATGGTTTCTAACCATGCTAAGGTAAATTACTTTGAGATATTGATTCGAACCTTTTTCTTGTATCGAGATTACTGTATTTTGACTTTCTTTTAATTTCAGTGTATCGTTCAGTCTTATTTAAATTGGTTACATGATAGTGACTACAATCCAATATGTGAATTGTGTTCTAAAGACTTAGCGAGCGATGACTGTCTCAGGCTCACTTGCTACCGTAAGTTAATGAAATTAAACTTTGAAACTTCTAAAAGCTGTGCCATTTTTAATCGGGAATTGAATTTTGTTAATCCTACTTTCATAGATGTTTTTCACTGGGCATGTCTGGACCACTATGCAAGGCAATTACCCCCAACGACAGCACCCGCTGGTTACACATGCCCTACTTGCAAAGCGATGCTTTTTCCTCCACCAAATTTAGTGTCACCAGTGGCAGACGTCCTTCGTCAAGTTCTTGCTGGTGTCAACTGGGCTAGAACAGGACTTGGATTGCCTCTAGTACGATTACATTTTTATTGCCCTTGGTTTTATTTGAAAATATTCAACTATACGACGTGTTCCTATATTAATTTTAGTTGAGTGAAGACAGAGAGCAGAAGCCTTCAGCAGAAATTCGTGAGGCTACAGAAGGCGACGCCAATGTAAATAATCAGATCCTGACTAATTCTTCACCAATGTTACATCAATCATCACCCTCTAGAAAAATTTCTGGAGTCAATTCTGCATTTAACTCTGTTAATTCAGATTCTTCGCCCGCTAGTTCAGTGATAAACGTCGATGATAACATTGGAGATTATCTTGAGTCTGACAGTTTTCCAGTTTCTGGTAAGTAATACTGAAGTATGTTTCCAGTAATACTGTAGTACTATGTACGTAAAAGGTACTGTATGTATCAATGATTTTATACTAATACGGAATATTTTCTTCTATAGAACCGCCACAAAAACGTGTTTTTGAAGCACTAGACGTTTCGAAGGGTGAGCAGATCGACCACGATGAGAATAAATACAAACGTAGATCAGCATTCGAGTGGTTTTCACGATGGTGGAAGTAAGTAACATTTAGAATCTGTTGGGAAAAAAACTTAAGCTGACATTGTGATAAATATATTTGATCAGTATTTGTTGATTTAAAAACGTTTTAGCTTCTGACGAATTTTGACAAGCATTAAATTATTCATGGAAGATTTAAAAAATAAATTATTCATCATTCATTCTTGTTTTGCCTGTTTGGGTTGATTGTAATTGCTCAAGGCATCTCTGTAGAGATAAACTGATAAATTTGAACAGTATATTTGATAATGAAAAATAAGAAAATATTTGATGCAGTAGTGATAAGTAACTCTAGATTTAGTACCACCTAACATATCATCATCACTCGTTAATTGATTGTATTTTGGTTAACTTAGTAAGGGAAAGAAATTGTAACTAAATAGATGTCTTCAAGGTTTGCATTCTGGAGATAAAATTTGTCTTGTTTGAGTGGATTGATTGGAAGATTGATTAAAATCAAGATAAAGGCTATAGGTATCATAATATAGGTATTATATCAGACTCTGGTCTGGTCTATACTTTGGTCAGTATTTTTTACTATTTTAATATCTAAGTAATGTTGATTATATGTGGAGATGCAGACTGAGGTCCACTTAGATAATGGTTTGTGTTTGAACATGTAATGTAGCACAAATGCATTTCGAAAGTATTTCTAAGAAAATGAATTTCCATGCATAAATCCCTCTCTGTGTACTAATCATAAAAAAATTGGGCAAAGTCCTGTCAAATTCTACTAATTATCAGTGATACCGAGATTTTGGGGACATTGAAGGTGATGAATAGCATAATAGAAGTGGAATTGAAATCAAGAATGAAAAAACCAGACACTATTTGTAATCACTGAAATCATTTTTGGCAGTAATTGGTTAATGCAATCCTTGTTGGAAAAGTTGATGACATTAGTGGTGGACATTTTCTCTTCTAATTTTATAGAAACCTTTTTAAGGATTTGTTGTAACATCTGATCCTGTATCCAACTTACAGAAATATCTCCAGGCAGCCCTCCAGAAGTCATAGGGGAGGAGGACATCTGTACCGCAGATATTGGATGGCAGCACTTCTGGTAGCCATTGGACTTCTTACGTTAGTGGTTATCTTTTCCAAATTGGGCAGAATGGCCACAGCTAATGACCCAAATCTTGACCCCCTTCAAAACCCCAACATCCGCATTGAAAATAACTAGTTGATCCATTTAGGGCCACTTACTATCACCATGGCTGTGCTTTCATGCCAACATAGGCATGGATGAGACTATGAAGATGTAGTACGTGGCCTCTTTGTGCAGTTTCATTTTACACAATTTTGATTAATGGACACATCTAAGTAAGAACTGTATCTTATGGGCTAAGGAAGGAGAAAAAGTCAACGACTTTCTCAGTGACTATAAAGAAATCTTTTTTAGGGCAGTCTGCCCTTAGTGCTAATGCATTCCTAATGAATTGTAACCAAAGTTATGGCCATGCTTATGCAATCTTGTATTATACCCATTATTAAAATATATACTTAATTAGAAGTGATGATTTTTTCAAGGTAAAACGCCATGACAAGTTAAAAAGTTTTGAAGATGAAATATATGGCAGAATTTTTTGTTGAGAGACTAATTTTTAGAAATACCTGCTGAACATGTATGTATACTCTATGACTATCAGTCTGCATCTTATGATGGACATAATGCTCAATTATAACACTAATATTTCAGTTTATCAATGGATGATGAGCTAACTAGGAAAACAAATTGGGTAAAAGAGCAGGGCTTGACTAAGAAAAATATTTATAGAACAAGGGCCCTTATAAAGGTATAGTGAACTCAGTAAATTCTGTAATCTAAGAATATCTAATTCACTGGCCTTCATGTATTTTGTGCCAATTAAGCAGTTAGAAGTAAGATGAGCTAAGGAAAACAAAAACAATTAGATGCCAAGAAAAGCAGTATAAATTATTGGAGAGATTAACTCCCAACTATCAATCAAACACACTTAACATTACCATGAAAATGATTAGAAAAATAATCTTACTTTCGAGAGAATTACAATGTGGAATATATTAATGAAACATAACTATTACAGTATGAGCAAACCCAACTGAATTAAAGAATTGACAAACTTATTATTTATATTATATATAATATGATAATAGAATAAGATATTAAACTGAGAAACTTAACAAAAGTCAAATTAAATTAGCCTTCTAATAAAACATAATAGCAGCTTGCCAATTAACTGTCGAACTTAATAGTGTTTGAATTCTTCAGACAAAAAACATCATTTCAAAGGACATTCTGTCAAGTACAACCCCAGCTATTTGTGGTGATAACATCTTCCCCACTGTAATGCCAGAACTGTCCGTAGTGACCACCTAGAAATCATTAGCAGAAATGTGCCAAACAAAGGAGGGTGGAATAACCGATAGCTGGGAAATGCAATGGGAAACCAATGTGTAACACAGCAAATGACATACCTCGGGTGATAATATTACTCCACCATTCAGTATATAAGAAATTGCACACAGCCAAGGCTAGCTTTTGCTTGCGACTTGATTATTAGTGACTACATTATGAGGTAGTAAATATCTTGGGCAAATTTTGAATGAATTTATCAGTATGAGGAGATGAGCAAAAACATCAATGTGACTGGGACTACAAGGTCATCCACTTTCCAGGTAGGTATTCTAACCACTGAACCACCATGGCAAGTTAATTAAACTCAGTTAATGGGGATGCCTTTTGCCACTTTTCTAGCTTTCAAAGCATCCTGCAATTGAAATGAATTGTTAAAAGAGTGCTAAGGAAATGAAAATATGTAAAGCAGCAGATGTTGATGATATTCCATAAAAGGAAAATTTCTTTCATTGAATAGATAGAGGAGTAAGAAGGGAGTGGGGAAGATATTGAAAGGAGATGGATTGCTTAAGCTATCAATTGAAATGAGGGTGCTAAAAGAAGCTTATGATTAAAGTGGTAGGATTATATTAATGGAGAGGTTGATACCTAGAAGAAAGTAACTTAAGTCACATAGCAACACACTCTTGTTATGGCATCTAAAAGTAAGAACATTTAAAAAAGGCATTGTTTCACTCATCTGAAGTTGATATGCAATAAGGCCAATTTAGGGCTATCATAAAGAAATGAAACTGTTGACAAACTAGTGAAAACAATTTTTATGTCAAAAACTATGATTGAATTACATAGGAGTATCAATTTCTAACATAAAAAGATACAGATGGAACCTGGATTGACCTGAGACTGAGCATGGATCATATGATTAACAAAATAAGATGATTTCTCACTGGTTTGTTTAATTTTCACAGTAAAAATTGAGCATTGAAATGAAGGCATACCAACATAATTTAGTTAACAAATTTTGGAATAATCAAAACAGAAAAAATATATGAATTCAAGGAAGATATAACAAGAAAAATTAAAACAAATCCTTAGATGGGAATTCCAACTGGCAATTGTTGTCATATAGAGGAATGAATGTGAAACAATATGGATAGAAAATTCTCCATAGAAAAATAGTTTTACTTCACCTTCTCTTGCAATGTGGATGCTTCAAAAAGGAGTGTCTTAAGCATCTATGGAAGTTCTCAAATCAAGTGTAGAACATTTTGTCAATCCACACCAAAAGTTTCAACAAGTATAGGATTTGATGAGTAAAATATATAATTGGTAACATTAGTTTTAAATAGATGGGGTTTAAACCTCAAGGCCAAATTTAGTGAATCTTTGGGGGCGAAATTTGTTATTAATCCTTCTCCTGCCACAAATACGGCTCACTGATTGCAAAACAATGTTTGATAATATCTTTAGACACAAAAGAATTACAATGAATTAAGTAAATTTTTATCCTAATAATTTTAATTTTTGAATTATGGTTCTCAATAACTAAGTCTAATGAAAATCTCTCAAATAGCTGGCAAGAAACTATCAAATATTGAAATGATCTCAAGGTGTTCTTGCTTATATAATGATTTTCCAGGAATAATGGAATAAATACTGAAAAAATTATCCAATGAATAAGAAGTATTCTTTGATTAGGCTGGTACATGTGAGAATTTGAGGAAGATGAAGTGCAACAACTTCTGGGAAATCTAGCAAGCATTTCCTTCATGAAAATACTCCAGCCATTGAATTGACAACTTGAATAGAAAATGATACATCAGTGGAAGTCATTAGAAAATATCTATTTTTGCAGTACAACTTTTAAATGCATGACATTTATATCACAGCTTTATCTCAAAATTATACAAACATTACGTCAACCAACACCCTTAATACTCTAAAAGTTACTCACAACATTGATCTCCTTTCTTTCTTTTAATTCAACAACAACAAATAGTTGAAACTTGTGCAGCAACCAACTCTGGTATTGGTTATTAAAATTTCCATTTTGAAAACTGTGGAAAGACATCACATATGTTGGTAACTAAAGCAGTGATAGCTACTATGTTTTTCCTCAGAAAAAAAGCAAAGCAAGTGAAATAATTAAACAAATAATGCTTCAAATCAAATGATACCGTATAACTGATACTGATAGGTAATTCTCAGCCAAAGGGAGGCATAGGAAAAGATGAATGACTCATTTTCATTACGCATTCCACAGGAAACTATTCAAGGTTTTCATCACCTTCTGAAAGTTTGGTGCTTCCTCTTAACATCAGTGCTTTCCCATAAACATTCAACTTGTCTCCATAATCATAAACATTTATTAAATCTGGTGTAAAAAATGACAATGACAGTAAAAATGGATGTTGCAGCTAATGCAATGTGAACCTCACATTAAATGAGTTAATGATTGGAGCACTGAGTTTATTTGAAGACAGAAGTGAATGAAAAATAAAAACTGAGGAAGATCAAATGCTAACAGCACTCTACTACACTAACCTAGATAGTGAGCATAAATATAATTGTATTTAAAATAAACACACCACCATATGAAAATCAACTAAAACCTACAATAAAAGATTATAATATCTGCTAAAATATATTAAGAACTAATTTCATATGGAAAGTTTTTAAAACATAACTATTAGAAAAAGAGAACAGTAACAAAAATAGTATACTTAAAAAACAAAGAATTTTCTAGCATATTTGTATTCCCAACATTGAGCACAATTTCCTTGTGCAATCAAATTTGAAACTTATGTGCTACCATGATCAAGGAGCAGACTTGCTCAGCTTCTCTCGCACTGATTCTGGGATACGGCTAAAGTACCATGCATGGTCCTCTCCTGTAGCAGTTGCTAAAACACCACCCCAATTGCGATGTTCAACTGAGGCATGATAACGGTATGGCTCTCCCTTCACCATATCAGTCATCCTGCCCCCAATCGAGTGAAGAATTGCCTCAGGTGCACAAGTGTCCCATTTCTTGCAACCACCACTAGCAAATACATATGCATTTGCTTTGCCTTCCAACAACAGCAGCACCTATGTATAACATTGAGGGTGATTAATTATGATGGAAAAAAATGTTACGTTATATGAAAGATAAAAATACAACAAATGTCATATAGGCTGAAAGGATGGATTTTGGGGCTAAATACTACCAAAAGAAGGTTGTGTTTAATAAAAAGATGGAATTGAATTATTGCAGCTTGAACGTAAATGAAGAGAACATTGAAATTGAGGATGATTTTGTGTACTGAACAATGAGTAGTAATAGTGAATAATAGGCAGTGTGAATACAGGTAGAAAACTGATTATTATATGGTAAGTTATTAAAGGACCAGAACTTGAAGTATATATGGTATAAATGACTGCAGACAGAAGTGTTCTTGCTTTAAAACTATTGTATAATACTGAAAGTTAGGTGTGCTGAAGAAAATTGAATGCAATTAGAAAAAATTGTCTTCTCTAATAATGTTCAGTGGAGCTACACAGTGAGTTTTCCTGTTCCTATTAATTAGGCAACTGTCATAACATTTACATAATGGTGAACCTTTTGTGGGCAGAGTGCCATATTTGATAAATATAAAGGACTTGCATGCCGATCTGGAGACAAACTATAGAAGGAGATACTGATATCTATTTTGTTACAATAACTAAGGCATTGAGAATTGTCATTCAATCATTATTTATCAATTCCAACGAACAGGATCCACACTTATTTACTATGGGGCCTCATTTTTGAATCCAGCATGAAAAAATAATTCCCTCGTGAGCCAATTTGGACAAGCAGATTATGGGTTTAGCACCCCTGACAATGTTTGAAAATTAACATATTCATCCTCCCTAACAACCCTATCTGGTCTTCTCACCTTGTGCCCAGCTCCACCAACTCTCAGGATCTCATCTGGACACATGGCATCGAGAGCAGACTGTACTGCTGCATCACAGTGTGACCTTGTGGTAGTGATTATTCTCTTGTCTTTCAAAGGCGATCCTACTGAGAAACCACCAAAACCACACCCATCTACACCCCAAATGGTACGACCCAGAGGGGCTCCCTCTTTCAGATAGTTATAGTAGGGTTGGTGGATGACACCTCCCACTGCCTTTTCTCCAACAGCCACTCCAATGAGGACTGTCACATGATCAAGAAGACCTGTAACAGTAAAACAAAAGTAATTCCCTTGCAAAAAATATTCTGGCAAATCTTATTTTAATGGGAGATAAGAAAGGTTGTCACTAAAATAATTTCTCATTTGAATTTGGACTAAAGGCTATTTGATAGTGCAACAATGATACTCTAACATAAACAAAAATAGCTACTTCATGCATACTTCATAATGGTTATGGTGATTCATACCAAACGTCCAAGATTACTTGACATTTATTTCATCAGTAATTAAAGGAAATGACATAATGCTTGAATGACTTTGACTGACAGTACTTAAGGCTGTAGTTACTCACAAACACTTTAAAATATTCACAGCTAACTCAGTTGATTGGAGAAAGGATTATGGATGAAAAAGTATACATCAATTTTAACACAAAATACACTTGAAATGCAAAAACCATGAAAAGGTAAGCATTCTACAAGAGAGAAAATCTAGAAGCTCTGTAGTGTCATTAAAAATATCCCTCCATTAACAAAAGAAGAATACCGCTATTTATTATTTTAAAAGAGTATTACAAGATTTTTATTCTTTGAAATTTAATTGCTTGAGAAATCTTGTCTAGGATACAAATTTCAATAAACTGAATCATAAGTACACAATATAATGAATAAAATTCAAATATGAGGTAGGAAAATAGTAATTGCAAAGATTTATCTTGATTAAGTTAAATGATCCAATGACTTGTTGTACACTCTTGTTGCAATCAATTACTTTGTTGTATCTAGATATTTACCAAAGAACCAAAAAATTACAGCAGAATCAGCACTCAAAGCTATTTATGTTGGAACATAATAAATCAAAATCAAACAAAGAAATTCCATGCAGCTGGACAAAATATGACAATCGTGAGAAAAGCATAAAAAATTACAAAACAGAAGTTTAGCAAATGCAAGTACTAACACACACAGAGGATTTCTGAATACAAACATTAATTACCTAAAGAAAGAGTTTTCTATAGCATGATTTTACTTACATATTCACACAAAATATTAAAACAGCAACAAAATTATGAAAGACAATAAAAGATAAAAATAACTACATTATTACATAATAATTATGTAACAAAAATAACATTATCAACAAAACTGTGTCCCTTGTTAGTTAGGCTGACCTCAAGTTACATATCCTCAATGCAGTTTTATTTTTATAGAAATTTAATGATTCGATTTTTACGAGAATGAATTGTTAAGCATCGATTAGTTTTTACTACATTGAGAAGTTCAAAGTATGATGAAAAATATATCTCTCAACATCATCCTAAAATATGCAATTGATCACTCTCTATCTTGTGAAAAAATTTCATGGAAGTAGTAATATTTTCATAGAATAAGGGATAATCATTTAGTTCTTATACAGGAGACTCAAGCCTCTAGTTTGAGGGTGGCATTTCTACAGCATGCAGATCCAAAGGGGCACATGAGATGAAATTTTAGCTCAGACAGCTCAAACCTTATATTTTTACTTCACAGAAAACTCTAAAGCAAAATCAACGTGAAATTTATAATGATTAATTTATTATCAAGCCGATCATTGATGCTATATCATAGATAATGTCTGAATCTCAGGCAATGATTCTGGAATAACACTGGCGAGAAAATCTTTTACTTCATCAAATAATGCACTCTTCTGACATAGGATTTGTTTTCCATGCACTAGTTCCAAAGTAGTAATCCATAGATATAATCATAAAAGCAAATGGAAAATATAATGCATGGATTGCAAAATACTAGTGTGAAAACTATGAAATAAATTGCTCAGAAAAATCTTAAATTATGACAAAGATATAAAAAAATCATATCAAATGTCGGAATTTCATGCATTACTTTCACTGCACTTACTCTACAGATATCTATCTAAAAATGACTCATCAAAGCATGCATCTTTCAAACTTTGATTTGGCTCACATGTCATCTTTGAAGCCCAGGCTACAAGTCGTTGGCAGAGTAAAAAGGAGAAAATGTATCATGAGATAAATGTAAAACTTGTAAATGAATTCATACATTCTTTACACCTTAGAAGTACTTTATTAAATTAGTTATATTAATTAGTTGGTTTGATTAGGTTATTAAAGATTCAATGTAAATGTGCAATTAAGCATTTATTTGAATTAGGTTTATTAAATATTTACTTTTATTATTTATTTTCCATTTTTATTTAATTATTACGATATAAAACTAAATTACCATTCTTCAGTTTCCTTCTTAGAATTAGATATATACCATACAAAATTGTGTCAACATTTACATATAGTATTTTGATGAAAAATTATGTAATGTCAACTAATACATTTAATGTGTATTTAGAGTCAGTTAAAGAAAAGATGTTATAAGAGGTGTGAGAAAACATTTATACAGTTTCCTTTACAAATTATAACAGTAGATATACTGAAATGATCAAATTAAATATTGATTACACAAAGCTTAATTACCACTTCAATTCATTAAAGACAAAGTAAATTAACATAAAGAAAGGAACTTTCATGATAAACTTTCAAATGTTGACGTATGCAAAAGATTGAACAATGCACAGCATATGATGTACACAGTAACCGATGCAATATTTTCATAAATTGTTGAAATACAAGCATTACCATGCACATTAAAAGTCAAATGCCTTATCCACCATGATACGTAAACACAATGATTTGTTTTAACTAGTCTTCCACTACTTTCACAGTTTAAGATGACAAAAAGAATTTTTTTGTGGAAAATACATTATTTGAAACAAAATAATTCTCTAAATACAGCTTTGCCAATACTTGACTAGAAAAAGGATTTTAACAAGTTTGACCACCGACCACCATCAAAAGAGCACCTGGAAATGTTTATCTTGCAAACAAAAGTACTTGGAGAAAGTTGAGGAAGAAGGTTTATGATAGAAAGGAAAGAGTGCATCAAACTAAAGAAGTTGAAAAAAGTTCTTATGTGATGATGAGTGTGGATACGTAAATAGGATGAGGGGAATATAATACGCTTTAACATTTAATAAAAATCTCAAAAATCTATCAACAATGCAGTCGATGAAATTCTTAATATCACTATGAATATATACTTCAAGAGGACGGTGAGATGCATTACATGTAACAATAGGGTTATACCATAATGCTTTGGGATAATGGTTCTGATTGCATTTGCTCCTTATTTTCAGAGTGATTGTTAATACAATTTTACTATTTATTTAAATGTTCAATAATTTAACAAAATAATTTTAAAAATAATCAGTGACATCACTAAACAGTTATATTTTTATTACCAATTTTTCCTAAAAATAATTGCTTTATAAACGATCATTACATAAATACATAAGTAGGGTAAATGAAATCAGGGGAATCAGTGGCAGGTGGGTATGTGTCCATGACCATTTACTCAGAAAGTTTTGTTCAGTTTTAAATAAGCTATTTTCACCCAAGGTTCCATTTACTCTCAAATCTCATATGAGTGATGATAAAAAAAATAGATAAGATAAGATACAAGACAAGAATCAAGTAAAATGTATTTGGACCAGAAAGGGTTAGCCGTTTCTTTATGATTAAAGAATTTCACTCAATACCCAATAACAAGAGTTCTTTATTTCATTGAATAAAAAAAATTATCAATGAATATGAGTAAAAACATAATTAACTATTTATGTTACTAACCTTGGGTGTACTCTGATGTTCCATCAAGGGGGTCAACCCAAATTACTACCTTTAAAAGAAGATAAACACAATTTCAAATTTTCAAAAAATTAATATTCAAATATAAAATCTGGTTTTCTTTCAAAGTTAGCAACTAGATGTTTAACATTAACAAGCCTTAAAAAATAAATGTACATGGATTATTGTGTACAACCTTTAGTTGCTACAGATTCTATGATGGCTGGCAGAAATGAGAAATAAAGCATGCTGGAATTAAAATTTTTCTCAATACTTATTATCAAGTTATACAAAAGTAATGCTGAAAACTCATACATTTGAAAACTATAAAAACATTTATACTTAAATTTTTACATATTTACATTTGCATCCAATAAAAAGTAAACTTGTTCACTTAAAGCTCTTAAAAATAGAATATAAATATAAAATAAATTACAGATCATGAGCAAATAATATTTCAAAATAAATACAATTTCCTTCATTTGTGCAACAAATTTTGTTACCATTGATATTCATAAGCTGATAAAGATAAATTGCAACATTTAAATTAATATTTTAACAAGTGCTTTTCTGATATTTTGCATAATTTTTTATCTCTATTGATTTTAAAATCTGAAACTTACATCAATTGAAGGAAAACTGAAGTCTTTGACTGTTCATTCTGTCACAAAAGGAGCAACTTGAAGATGTAAAAGTGTAATTCCCACTCTAACAATTCAACAGGAAATACATTGATAAACAACGCAAAATGATAAGAAATGGATTTAATCCAAAATTAAAACTTACCTCCTCCTCTTTGATGCCCTTTAAGTTATCAGGGCAACTAGCTTCCAAAACACTGGAGTCAACTTCATTTACCAACCAGTCTGAAGGCACATTTTGATTCACTTGTTCACCTTCCTCACCAATTATTGTTGCTGCTGGAAATTGAGAACTTAAGGAAGCAATTATGCAGCACTGGGCAGATCTATCAGCTTCCGTCTGGAGATCATTTTTTCCCTACAAAAAGTTACAACACAACCATCCAATCAAAGGAAAAATAAAAATTCTCCACTTACAAATATCAGCTAATTAAAGATTACATACAGAAGAAATTACTTTAAATTTAGTTGGTATAATAGCAAATAAAAACTATCCCCAAAACTATTTTACAAAAACAGGGCTTTTGTAAAGTATAATGTTCTCTGGATTACAAGTAGAGTTCAGCAGAGCATTGAAGACATTTCTTAAACAGAAAGATACCAAAAGACTAGAGATTAAAACTATGAAAAATAGTTAAGAAATACCTTTTCAACGATCCCCAGCTCTCCTTTACTCATGACATCACGTATTATTGTTCCTGCTTTGTTGGCAACACACACCGACGAAGCGATGAGGCGAAGAATTAGTGGAGATGTTTGGGCCATATCTATTTCTAGTAATCACTTGGGATTTTCTGCAGGAGATGAAATGGGTTGACTGTTACTGAAAGTGATAGTTCTGTGAAAATTTTTCACCATCACAGCCAAAATGAATTTTTACAGACAAGCTTTAGCGATGCATACACTCATAATGGACTGAAAAAGAACGACTTTAATTTTTTTAAATCATTACTAGCTATAACGACAATGTGTCATATTCGCAAAACTTGATGATTTGGCTTTGCAAAATGCACCGATTAATGCATTATTAACGGTTATACAAATGAAAAGTGGACAATGAGAGCAACAGAATCATATTACAAAATATGGACAAATTCGTCTAATTAGAGGTTCAAAGCTGAAAAGAAAGATGAAATCGCTCAGTAAGAGATGGATGTAAATAACAATTATAGTGCTTCTCTCTTAAATACCTCGGAGAGGTCTGTTTACGTAGTGAAGACATAAGGAAATGACAAGAGTTATCAAGCAATTGACCGAAGTTGAAACGATTTTATATGCAACTTAGGATAAACAAAATATTACCCCTTAAGAGTCTCGACTTCCTGTGATTATTTGGGTCTAGAACAGTAGTCTTTCAAGCCAAACAAACAATCTTTAACTAACTAATATGAACACAAGAAAACAATCAACAATACCTCCACAAAAACAACGAATTTAACTGAGAAAGTTCTCTAGAACACAGCCAGTTCAAACAATATACTACGATATTTCAAAATTAGTGCTTTTCTCCTACTGCTTTAAAGTTTTCAGCAACTTACTTGAGTAAATCGTCAACTTGAGCAAAAAACTGTGTACAAATTGGCGCAGACACGCGGCCTCGCGCTTCTGTTATCATTCGACCTTCACGGTACTTTTTTTGCCCCTTTTGTCACTCACCGTTGAAGCGAATTGGTGTATTACCAATAATTAGACTGTAGTATATGAAAAAATAAATTTTCTTTAAAAAGATCTGTTTCTCAATTCAGAATGACAAGGTTATTATTACGGGTTCTCATAGACCTTAATGATAAGTGTTGCGCAACCAATTTTATTTAGCTTTACTTTCAGTCTTAACATTTCATGAGCGTTCGGATACAGTTGAATTTCGTTGCATTTTTTTGGTGTAGCTTTGATAGAAAACGATGTAGGTAATTAAGAGTTTACTGTTTGAAAATATAACTAATTCCTCCTTTCAAAATTTCCGTAGACCCCTTAGTACCGACATGATGTGTTTGGCCGAAACAATTTTTTTTTGAATGAAACATGACTCAAGTCTTTCGAAAATTTGAAATAATTAAATATTTGTTACAGTTGGATCACAAAGTGCACGTTTCCTATCTCTCACCGGGCAAAATAAGGTGACTGTAAGTCAAGTTAAGATAGCGGTTACGCTAAATTATTACTGATATTTAGGCATAGAATGTAATCAGAAAGAAGTACTTGCTGTCACTATTTTCAAATTTTGTTATATTATAGGATTCTTAATGTGGGAAGTCAGTCGTGGTCTCAAAGTAGCGGTAGGACTAAAATTTTATAGGAACCGGTTCGACTAGATATTGAATTACCCTAGTAGATAACTCTTCAAAGGAGTATGCAACACGTACTACAGCCTTACGTAGTTGCATTATCCTAGTACTACATTCCAATTTAAAAGATAATTACATAATTAATAGATTTAGTTAGAATATATTATTTAAGTATGGAACACCGAAATGACATCCTTGGCGAAACGAGCGAATTGCAGTAACTCTATGGTTTTCATTTTCCTATGTGTGGTACCTGGCAGTTAGGAATCGGTCCGGTGGACTCGGGAAATTCTAGTAACAGATTCGCGCGAACCGGTGCAAAACCGGCTGAATCCCACCGCTGGCCTTGAGGAATTGTGTGATTAATTTCAAAATTTCCACTCCCTTTCTCATCTTATTCTCACATTCTCTTTAAGTATCATCTAAATTACTTGATTTCCCAAATCATTTTCAAAGATACTTGAGACTGCTTTAATAGTGAAAAATAATTTTTCCCAAAATTTTCATACCTTCCACACTTAAAGTTTTCTTTGGTCTAATCATCCCATCCTTGAAGTATTTCTGGGAAAACATATTTACACTTCCATTGTGGTCATTCTTTAAGTAGGTAAACCAAGTAGTTCATTATTTGAGAGTCCAAAGGATTTTTATTAAAAAATAATAACATTAAATAGATTTTTTCAACAACTGAATAAGTTTCCAACAGGTCTCTGGAGGTACAGAACGATCAGGAAACCTTGTGCATAACGTGAGTGGATCTTTGACACCTGAAAAAATAAGGCAAATTAATTATTATTTCTTGACGCTAAACTTCCAATTGAATATGCACATACTTATCAAGTATAGGTTATCATAAATTTGGCAAAGAATCATAAAAATAGGGTTTCATCATTAACAATCCTTTCTGAATATCAAATCTACTACTATGATACTGTAAGATTCAATACACCCAAATATTGTAAAAACAATTTATACCCGATTATTAGCTAAGAATGTAGTTTTAAAAAAGTACAACATTAGTTACGTAAGACCATTAATTAAAAAACAAATTCAAAGACAATCCCATTACCTTGACCAAATTCTGCTGATTTAGATGGCGTAGGAAAGTCATATAAAATGAGATATAATGCCAATTTATCTATATAGTTTTCATTCCCATTCAAGGAACTGAAATAGTATTGCTGCAACAGCTGAGTAACTTCTGTAAAGAGCAAGTCAGGGCATTAAAATTTTCTATGATTAAAGAAGCAATGAGAAAGTAAGGATAACATTAGTCAAAAAGCTTTCAAAACAAATTAATGGCAAACTTACCCTTTTCATAGCATGATAAAATGGAATCAACTTGTTGCATAACTGACAAAGCTAATTCAGCACTCACAAGGATTATATCATCACTGCTTGATGGCTTGGATAATGAGTGTGCAAACAAAAGTTTCAACTGCCAAGCTAGCATTGAACTGCCATTGGATTTCAGACTCTGCAAGGCCTAATTTATGAAGGAAAGATTAAAAATTACGTATAGTAAACTTGTAAACCTAGTCAATTTGTATGTATAGGTCAAATGTTTTCTCTGCATTGCATTTAAACGTTCAACTACACAAGAGTAAATATAAGCTGTATATGCAATTAATAGTCTAAGTTGAATAGAAATGGGATGGTAAGTAAATGATAATACATTTTATCTGTAAGGAACTAAGGAAAGTGTCAGAATAAGTGTGGAACTGCAAGGAAATCAAGCATCTGTTATTTATGGAGTTCAACCTGACTTAATGCTAAAAAAAATAAATACATTAAACTTGCAGAGGATAACACAAATATAGAGATTATTTCTTAACACCATCAGGAGTGTACCAATCCCAGGGCACTGGGATAATGGCCAAGGGTGTCATGGTCAACCTGGAACTGATCCAACTTGACCAATGTCAACATAGAAATGCAAAAAACTTTATATTATCTGATATGGGAAGTTATTTAGATGGTTACTAATAATAGGTTACCAACTAAAAATATTTGGAATGAAAAAGTTCAGAGACATGGATTTGTTAATGAGATGAGAAATCTGCACACAATCCAGACTTACTAACAAAAATAGATTTTCAATAAAGTAGTCTCTACTGTATCAATTGGTGGGCAATGTCTATTCAAAAATAGGTCTTCTACTTCCCATGATACAACTTATGCACACACATTTATTAATTAGGATGCAGACTGCATATATTCTTAAAATTTCTATGATAAGCAGTATTCAATTATACCTCCATTTCAGATGTTTGCAAGATGACAATTTTCAGCCAGTATATTAAAATGCTGAGCCTGAAGTTTCATTGTAATTACCTAATATAACTAACTTACTTTGCACATAATTACAACTGCTTTTTGCCTCTGACATGATTGTTTGTTGAAACTTTTGGAATTTCCTTCCTTGGTTTCAAGGAAGGAAGGCTTCCTTGTTCGAAGGTTCATGCATCTATTTTTAATTCTTTCTAAATTAATTAACCATTTAAATTCTAATCCAAATGATGAATTGAAACTGTTCCTTACTTCTAAAATGGAGCTAAAATTGCATTTTCAACAAAATTCTTTAACATAAAGAAAAACTTCTCCATAAACACACAATACTTTGTAACTTCCACAAATTATTATTTTTTATTACTGGTTTCAGCCTAAGCATGGCAATCATCAGGCCAAAACCTGTCATAAAATGAAATAATTTGAGGAAGTTACAAAGTACTGTGTATTTATTGAGAACTTCGTCATGGTTTTCCACAATATCTGGCCAACTCATATTGACTATATAAAGATAATCATTATCAATAAGCCCTCTGTTGTACCAAAACGTACAAAAGGAAACTTCTACAAAATATATGAAACCATAAAGCAGCATACTGTGATTATTAATAATTTAAAGTACAGTGAATCAAAATACATAATATATTACCATGAAAAACATAATCCAAAGTTGAAGAAAACCAGGCTTATCCTGGGTGACTTGTTCATAAACTATCGTTGCCATAAACTGCATAAGTTTCAATTCTTCTTCCTCTCTTTTTGAATTCAAAGGAGCTGAAATATGATTTCCATAACTATTGGGTAATTTCTGAGCCTTGAAAAAGAACTGCTTTCCTTGCCTCATGAATGACTGTACAAATGTTGTGATTGAAGAATCTGATGTGAAGGCAAAAATCGATTCAGCCTGTGGAAAGAGGAACAATGCATCAGCTAATTACCCAAAAATAACAATTTCAACAGTTAATTCCTTAAAAACAAACAAATGTTGTTAAGATTCAGATCAAATTCAATTTGTGGATATATATCTTCTTCCAGTAAAATTAATATAATAAATCAAAGCATGTTATTTCCTATTTTGCTACACCCTTACAGGCATTCAGAATACATACAAAATATTTTCAGCATACATACAAAATATTTTCAGCATACATACAAAATATTTTCAGCAGCTACCAAAGTAGCAGAAAAATAGATATTTATGGGTGGAACTAAAAGGAAAAGCTTCTGCATGAAATATGTCTAAATAAAAGGAGATAATGAAGTTGAAAATGCCATCCATGATGCAAAAGAATAATTTTTAAGCTAGAATTAAAATATCCTAAAATATGGAATATTTGCAGCGATATATATATATTTTCAGGATTTTTTTACTGAATTTCAATGACTCAAAATAAATTAAAAGAGAATATACCACATTTTGTAGGCAAGACTAAATTTTTCCTTCTAAAAATAATACTCATAAAATAAAACATTTTCCATATGGCTTTTTATCAAAGACCTATGAATAGATGAATAAACAAAGCCAGAGCCTCTTACTCTTAAAAGGAAAGGAAGGATACACTGGACATTGGCATACAACGTGTTGATCTCCTACGTACATGATGAATCTATCAGCATGGAGATTAACTCTAATCTTCATTTTAACAAAACCTTGTAATATCATGCCCTCAAGTGAAAATTAGTTCAAGTCCATTTTAAGTATACATTAAAATAATGGGCCCTAGTTTTTTAACTATGAATTTATAAATTAAAGAGAAAAATGTCTTCTATATAAATAATAGAAAACTGCAGTCAAAGTTATCGAAAGAAACTCAGCATGATTACCATATAAAGGAAGAATATCTTTCACAAGATAGAGAAAAACCCACAACAACTTCAAGAAAAGTTTTGAGTAGCATTGGAATTCTACTACCATCAAGAGAAGACTAATGAACTGACTTCCAATTTACGAACTGACCAACAAGACCGATATGGCATGATAATCCAACCGTTCTACTAAGATGTGAAAGAGAACATATTCTAAAAAGAAAAAAATGGAAGTAATTCCATTATAGCAACTTATACACTACAATTACACTGAGTTGCCTTTTCCAAAATTATCCTCAAAAATTATACAATAATAAAATGCACATGGATTTTAGAATACTTTTTTTAAAAAGAAATAAATAAAATACTTACAGGTATGGACCAACAATTAGCAGTGTTTGATGTCAGAGTTTGAGCAAGTAGGCTCTGGAAACCATATGGATCTTCAATGTATGAGAGGCAACCAGCTTTTTGTTGTACATACAAACCTCTCATACTAGTCAACATGTTCCTGAGAAAAGGAATGCTTACTTAGAAAACAATAACTGCTTCATTAATAAAACATGAATGTAATAAATAATGGGAGCTATTGAAGAACAAGAAAACTGTAATGTAATGACTTACTCAAGTTGTTCCCAGTTTCTCTCTCTGTGGAATACTATACTCCAGTACCTTTCATCCTCTATTCTGACCTAAAATTTGAGAGTTTGATCAATAACTTGTCTAAAAGAATTAAAAATGTAAATTTTCAATAGTTATTTTCAATTTTTCAAGACATTTCCAGGAGAATATTCAACAAACATAAAATTATAGAAGCACTGAAATTTTTTCTTTTGCTTAAGCACTAAAACAACTTGGAAGCAGATGTGCTATTTGTTAACTATTTAAGAGATAAATGCAAAAAAATAGATTTAACTTTCCATTTCCTGAGGTGCACCGGCATACAGAAACTAATTAATTAGAAGTTTAGAAATCACCAACAATAATAAACTTATTGACCACTGTGGCAGAGTGGTTAACATGCTAGCCTTCCAATCCCAAGGTCCTGGGTTCGAGCCCCCGGCTAATTAGATTTTACATTTAAGGAAAGTTTTTTTTTAATAATAATTATTGAAATGGATGTAATTGGGATTATTATCTTCCTGTTTCCATTAAAGAAGTTATTATTAAAACAGTCAACCTCATAAAGTCACAAAACATTTTCGTAAGGAAGTATATGAAAATATCATCAGAGGTTAATTTATAGGATCATGATGATAAGACTGAATATCTTGCAATTAATAATAGTAAAATGAAGATAAAAGCTTACTTCTTTCAGGAGATTCAATTCTGGCAGCAAACAAGGAGCCTTAAGGTTTGTAATTTCCTGCTGTGCATAGTGTTTGTTATCAAGAAACACCAGTGTTAGGTGAGCATAGCAAGGTTTTCCAGTAAAAATATCCCTTGGTAAAAGTAATCTAGGTTCAACAGCCAATACATAAAGATGCCTCAGAGCCTGGAGGTGATATCTGGAATGCCATTTAAAATTTAAAAACTAAATAATTTACAATGATTATTGTATGATTATTTTTATTATATTATTTAATGGTAAAGCACAATTTCCTAGTCTATTTCCTAGACATTTCTTATTAGTTGATACTGATTTCAAAATAAGAAAAGAAGAAAGATGTAAAAGTTTCAATGTTCATTTAGAAAACTTGGCAATTCCTAGAAAATAATAACCAACATAAAATGAACATTACTCATGAGCAAAGAAAAACGAGGAAAGTCTCCAGGTTTTTACAAATTTAAAAGTTGCTTTAGGAACTCTAAGACTAATTATACAGAACTGAAATTGAACTAAAAAAAAACAGAAAAAAAGGAAAATAAACCAGGAATGCATTGGAAACACTACTCCCATTAAGCTGAGTGTCTGGGTAGCTACACAATACCTTTTTTTAAGTCTCACCCAATTAATCTGTCAAGCCCTGACTATTTATGGAAAAGTTTATTGAACTTTAGCTTTAGTTTCACAAATGCATAAAGATTTTGCACATTATTAATTGTACAGCAGGATTACATGGTTTATTTTTTCATTAATTCATATAAATGGAGAAAATCAGAAAAAAATGCAACTAAAAACTTTTCCTTGGCAAAGTAGTGCAGCTCCGTAAACTAAAAGTCCACAGTAACTTTCTTGCACACCAAGATGGAAAAAATTAGAGGGATCTAAGGTTGGAACCATGGTCAATGGACTGCTGAACCCTTGTTGAAGAGTATTTTGACTATCTTAACAGTTGTAGGTAACTGAGGTATTTGCTGATGTGAAAATAGAACAGATGGAAAAGTAAGAAAGTAGTGCAAGTGAGGATAGGGTTGGAAAGGAAGCTTTCCAGAAGAAGCAGAAATTAACAAGCAAATTGATTTCAAACTGAGAAACAGAATGATAAAATGCATGGAATGGACTGTGTATCTCTTCAATTCTGAATCTTGGATCCTACTTAAGAATGACAACAGAAGGGTAGAAGCTTTTGAAATGTGGGTATGGAGGAGGATGATAAACATAAGATGGACAAAGCCAGGAATGAGGAGGTTCTAAGGAGAGTAGAAGAGAAAAGAATATTGATTAAATTTATCAACAAGAGGAAGAGAAACTGGATTGGACATTCATTGAGAAGGATGTGCTTGCTGAGAGAGATTTCGTAGCAGAAACAGAAGAGTGGAGAGTAAATAAAGGGAGGAGAAGCTTGAAGATGTTTGAAAGAAAGGAAAAGGTTTAACAGAAACAAGGAGAAGGGCAGAAGATGGAAATGGCTGGAAATATGACACCTAGAAAATATGACAACCTGGAAATATGACACCTGCAAAAGCAGACCACCAAAGATGATGATGAACAGTTAAACAAGCAAGCCACAAACAAGAATAAGAAAGGACCTAGAGTAAGAAGGATATAATAATTCACTCTCAGGTGAAAAATGCTCACTATATACCACAATAAATAGATACCTATTACAAATTCTGAGCAGCAACCTTCAGTAATGGTATTAATCATTTGGTTAAATAAATCAGACTGACCTGTTGTCATTACTGTGCGTTGGAAATTTGGGAAAAAATGCACAGAGTAGAGCAGCAATGGCTGGAGGAGATGTGGACAAGGTATATCTTCCTCCACCCAGAAAAAGAAGTCCAAGGGCCATGTGGATGGCAAGGTGAGATCCGTAAGTCACCACACTGTTGCTGTTTCCTGCACTACCTGCTGCTGCTCCTGCAGCAGCACCAGCTGCTGTTGCTCCAGAGGCTCCAGCTGCTCCACTGTTTGCAGAGGATGAAGGCCCAACACGGCTACGTAAATGCCTGCACAGCCTCATCACTTCAAGGTTACCTGTTCCTGCCATTACCTTTTAAATGAAAGCAGGTTTGATATAATGAGTTTATGAAAACTGGTTAGTAAGAATATTAACAAGTTCAATTTTCTCATGAAATAAACATAGTTTTGAAGTTAATTAGACCAGTGCTGGTAAGTGTTACAGATAGAAATTATGAGGAAATGAAGAGAATGGGAGAATATGGAAAAGACTCTCATGCAGAACAAACAAATCCTTGGATTGACATGGCAAGAGAATGAAGATCAGCTAAACAGAAAAGAGCATTAAAATTAAGAGATCCACATTAACAGAACAGAGTCCAGGCAATTGAGAGCTGCGACAACTGAGCATGTCCCACCTCTAAACTTAACATAAAACTATGTTATGTTGCTTTCTGACAATCATAAAAATAGCATATGTAAAATACTAAATTACGAAGCCAAAAATATGAATGATAAATTAATTACACAGAGTTAATATAAACTAATACATTGCATAGTATTAATATAAAAGTATGTTGAAATAATATCACATATGGGTTAATGGTCATTTAATAAAAAAAAGAATTTTTGTAATCTATAATCAAGAGTAAACAAAAATACTACCAACAAAATTTAATACATCATAAACCGTTATAGTTACATCTCTTGAACAAAGAAATATATAATTATAGCAACATTTGACAAATTATGCTATTCGTCAGATTGTCAGAAATTAATATAACACAGTTTTAGTTAAGTTTAGAGGTGAGACATGTAATTGTCACGGAACTCAATTGTCGTACGTGTTCAGTTGTCATGCACTCAATTGTCACTGAACCTAACAAAACACCATCAGACTAATACATACCATTGCAAGAGAAAGTACAATGACATTTAAACAGGTTTCAATGGTAGATTTTCCAACCAGCTCAGCGATGGACTTAATTATTAATGAAGTGAACATCTTTGCATAAAATAATAGGGTCTTGAATGCTTCCTCATGGGCAGAACCAGCAAATCTCAGTCCTACAGCCATGCAAGCACCAGCCATGATATTACAGTAGACCTGACTGAAATGAAATAATACATTTTTTGCATTTTACTGGATAATTAAGTAAATCAACATACAAATTGAAAAAAATATTAATGTGGCACAATCCTACAAGATGAAGCACATTAAAAATATTTTATAAAAGTGAAGACTGTAAAGGTAATGTTTATTTCAAAATTACTACTATGATTTTATAATGAGCACTAAAAGTTTTTCCACATAATATTATTGCATACATATTATTATTAATACTTTCCACAAAACTGATTTTTAAATCATCAAAACCATTATTCAGTGAAAAAATGAATGTAGGGATAAACACTCTTACCTATGATATTATAAGAATTTCAATACAATTTCCACATGGAAAAGGGTGAAAGTTAACTTTGTGCATGTCAAGAAATATTCACTAGGAGAAAGAGACATGAAAAAAGTCTGCCAGGACCGGGACTCAAACCTGAATCTTCCACTTTTCAGGTGACTGCTCTAGCCAACTGAGCTATTGTGCCAGAACAATCCTGTCCCAAACGGCATGTTTAATTGTTCTTGCATGATAGCTCATTTAGTCTGAGTAGTCCTTTACCTGGAAAATGGAAGATCCAGGTTTGAGTCCCAATCCTTTTGGACTTTTTCCATGTCTGTTTCTCCTTGGGAATTATACAATTTCCATTGTCGTTAAACATTCACTTTCCACAGTATATCACAAAAGGTAATTTTTATCACTTTCCTACTTTTTGTAAATATAATTCTCATGTTGTCTTCCAGAAAGTACAAGCTGTTTTCAATATCTAAAATGTTAAGTCGTAAGAAAGGTAATCAGCACTGATAAGGATAAACATTTCTTTAACATAACTTGACTTGGCTGACTTGATCACGTTGGTGTCACCAGGCATTAAAGTGTTAACTATTGACACATTTCCCAAATTCAGTAGCTGTTAGTGATAATAATTACCAGCAAATACTTCTAAAAATGGAATCCTGAAAGGTTATATTTTTATAATGAATGGATTCTGGCATTATTTGGTGGAACTTCTTCATATTGTCACAGAAATGAAACTACACTTTGAGTTCCACTTGTAAGAAAAGAATCTCTTATAAGATAATCAATCGTTTCTGGCCGTACTTCGTGGAAAGCCATTTCAATGAATGAAATAAAGAAAACTTGGTAATTTCCACAGAATATATTTCTCGACGACTAGTTTCAGCTGAACGCCATCATCAGGTCAATCATCGGGAGGACAGCCCACTGTTCACATAAATATAAATGTCATAAATGAGTATAAAATTAAAATTCAGCCTTTGCAGCACATCTCCAACGATGTGACCACCATAGCTCCTTCGATGTCTACCCAATGGGAAGAAGCTAGATGCGTGGGAGGCTATAGAAATCATGTGCAATGAAAACCTCACAAATGAAATAACCTTCATGTCCCCTTCCCCTCTCCTCACCCTTCCTTCAAAAATCCCCAAAGGTATATAAATGCTGTTGCTTTCCCTGTATAACTGACCTGGTGATGGCGTTCAGCCGAAACTAGTCGTCGAGAAATATATTCTGTGGAAATGACCAAGTTTTCTTTATTTCATTCCTTGTAAGATAAGTTTAATTTCTCTGACATTTATATTTATGTTCTTTCATACTTACTTGATAGTTTCATAGTCAATATTCATACTCTCTTCCTTTTGTGGAGGTTTTCTGAGAGCATAAACGCGAATTGACTGTGGAATTTGACTCTCAATCCAATTACTTGTTGGATACACTTCATTCCAAAGAATTAGGCCACGAGCAACAGTTCTTAAAATGAGGAAATCTGGTCTTACAAAGTCTAGCAAATACTGAGTATCAGCTGCTTCCATCCAATCAGCCACTGCTCTGTAAATTGTTAAGAACAAGAACTAGAATAACATCAATTACCATATTAATCATAACAATTATAATCTGAATCATGGGTCTGTGATTTATATACAAAATATATACTTAATTGACAAATTTAAAAGCTACCCTTCTCATATTAGAGAAGTTATAAAACTATAAAGAGGATATTCATTTTGATTATTTAAATAAAGCAACTGTTATAATTTGTAGATTCTGAATGAGGTTTAACAGTACCTTTAAATTTTTTATTAAATTATTGACCTAAACACAAGAATGTACAGTAAAACATTTCTGCATTTTCATAGACTTTACAATGTATATCAATGAATGATAAACAAATTTAGTTCAAAGTGCAAATGTTTTATTTTTTTATATTTCATTTGTGAATTAATAAAGTTTTATATTATGTTTATTATAATTTTGAAAGTTCTTCGGCTTAACTCCTGCCTCTGTTTCTTTAGGTTTCATTGAATAAAAAACACAAGTTCGCTTTTGCAACTTTCACTCTTTATGAAGATAAATTTTACTATCTTTGAATGTTTCCATCAAATTCTTGATTGGGCAATGAAAAGACTATGCACACTTCATTTATGAGGAAATCTCATGACTTACTCTAATAATACATTAACCTGATAACAAAAAGATAATTAATGTTTTCACTTCATTATTATAATCTAACAAACCTGTTTCCTGAATTGAAGTACATCATTCCCAGAGCCAAAGTTGCACCTGGGCTAGTCACATCTATATTTACAGAGTCACCTTCTCTAATCTGATAGCTTGGAGTTTTGTATTTTTCTTTCTGTGCGCCTAAAATGGGAGTTAAGAAAGGAAATGAATGGAACAGAATGATAGTGAACAAAGAAAGAAGTGCTTGGTGATAATGGATAAGTGAAGCTCTATTAATATTGTTTCTTTATTATTTAAGCATCTGTAGCAACCATGTTCTGTTAATGGCATAAATGCTTATGAATGTTGATGTGAAAGAAAAGGGATTGGTATAAGTGTGTTACTTGAAATTCTATCAGTTAATTTAAGAGATTCTTGGTGCACTGGTACGTAATAGTAGATAGTATTTTTATTTATTTGTATTTGTGTTTATAAGATAGTATTTTTTATAACTAATCTTATGGCTTGAAGTTAAAAAGTACAAAGTTTTAATGAATGTTGATTTAATAGTTATAATTGACAAAATCTTCCCAACACTCATTTAATTATTAGCAAATTATTCAAAAATTTTCTTGGATCAAATAACTATCATCCAGTATAAAATGTATTGAGTTATTGTGGTCTTATGACGACCACTTTTTGGCACTGGAGGACCAGATATATACTATTACAAATACATTTTTAAGTTAAATAAGAGTTCCTTGATGATGGATGGGGGCATTTACTAGTATCACAAATAAAACATCAAATAGCTGTTATAGTATGTTACCTGTAAGGGGTCTTCTGTGTCCTCCAACCATGTAATAATGTAAAGTATCAGGAATATGCAGATCTGCCAGTCCACCAGAAACAATGCCTTTCCCATCTGAGGAGTCAGAGGACCCAAGGCCGAGGACAACATTACCAAGAGCTAATCCAGCAGCCAGGGAAAAGGATTCACGATCAAAGCAATTATCCATCTCTGGACCAGGTGGCCTCCCTGCAAATTTCAAAACATCAAAAGAATTGATTGGAGGTCTTTTCTAACCAGAGGTTAAATCAATAAAACAAGCTGAGGAGAGATTAAATCAATAAAAAATGATAAATACCAATCTCTGAAAGGAGAACCTCAGCTATGTGGCGATGTGCCGTTCCTTGGTAGACTAGACCAACACCAATCAAGGCTGCCACCTGAACATTCTGGGGGAGGTCTAATTCAATGGATGTTGGAGGGAGAAGAGCTTCCACGTGGACACTCAGCATTTTTGTGGTGGCCATATCCATTGTGCCTAAAATTTGGATCAAGATAGCCATTGTTTAAGTCTGACATATATTTTTCTTTATCTTGTTAAACCTAAAAAAGTATGTAATGTTTAACCTTTGAATGTTTTCACCCATCCCAAAGGTTTGAAAGGGACGGTATCTCTGGGAAACCGCGCTAAATATAATGTATAATCTGCATTAGATAAGGAATTAAATACCTTTAATTTCCACGGTCCCTGGGATTTAAACCCCTTGAATTTTTTACACCGACCTAGCATCGAACCTAGGATCATTTTGGGAGCGGTCTCTTTAGTATGCAGTAGAGAATCACTTCCTGTACTTGCAGTTTAAATTTCAATTCCCTAGCTTAACTGGAAGTGCCTGAAAAAATTTTCCGAAAAATGTCCAAAAAACCATGCAATGCATTCTTATGGGAAAAATGCTGTTTTTGGGGCCCTCTAGGATCGAACCCGTGATATCTAGGACTAATGTCTCCATTTTTCCTTAGTGACAAACTCTGGGTCTTTACACAAAAAAATCGCCGGGTCAGTGAGGCCATCCGTTTAGCCTCAGAGTTTGTATCCTATATACGTATATATATATCCGGAGAAGTGTCTATATAAAGAGATACATGCAAATTCCCTTACAATCTAATGGTAGGCCAAAAGTAAAAGGGTAATAGGGATGTTGAAAAATGATATTTCACTAACCAAATATTTGTTAAATACAAATCGCATATTAAGAATTAATCAAAATATTTAATTCAGCCACTGAGATCAATAAATATATTTCAAGTACATGCTAATTACCTCTTTTGGCTGCCCCAATGCCGAGTAATATTCCTACACTTGTCATCTCGTGGACTTTTGACAAGTATTCATATGTGTTAAGAACAGCCAGATTGTTAAGATGTCCATTGAGTCCCAGTGCCATCAGGAATCCAGCATGCTCTATGTCACTGTTACCCTGAATTCAAACAAAACTTATAAATTTAATACATTGAAGATCATTATTATATAAGACAATCAACTGTTTTACCATAAATACTTCTCAAATATGCATAATTACCAAAATATCATAGATTAAAGTCATCTGATTAAGGTAAATTTGCTATAAAATATTTTTAGATCAAAAAGTTAAACATGCAAACATAATTTTTATTATTACTCATGCATGTGACAAACAATAACCTTTATAAATACAACATTATTTCAAAAATAACATGAAGATATGCCATAACATGAATGTTCATGATGCTCTTAATGCGAGTCCTACCCTGAACATAAGCCCTACTGAAAATTGTCAGCCAGACGGACAACTTTGAAACAGACTTTGAATTATAAAGTGATGAATGTAAAAGAATTATAAATAATATAATTGAAATAGTGTTTTAAATAAATTATAAGCAAAAGCACCTTAATAGCATGCATAAAACCAAATGATGATTTTTATATGTTAAATGCCTCTTATGACTTCAGTGTCAATGGTAAAAATCAGACCCTCTGAAAATAATCCTTGAGGTGTCTTCAGGAGCAAAAATTAATATGATAACTGCTCTTACTAACAGGGAAACATGGTAATAATTTAATCTGCATTAATGCCATTGGCATGGCAAAGGGGGTACATGCACCAGAAGATTATTTTCCTGTTCAATTACTTCATTTAAAATCCATGGATAAAATGAGACACTGGATTGACAGGTCTGAGCACCTATTTTCCTAATTTTTCTCACATTATCTGAATGGATGATGTGACAGGATGGAAATATATGTCATTCAAGAATATGTTATATCTAAATTTATTGGAAGGTTTAATATAAAATTTGATTTCCTTTCTCCTAAAAATTCTCATCCAATACTGAGGATTATCTTGGTAATGCTTATACTGTCAAAACAAACCAACAAAACTAATGCATTTATGCTATTTTTTATAATTCATGAATGCCATGCTTATCTGGAAAGCCGCATATATTTTATGCATACTCTAAATGGTGTCTAACTAGATTAAGGCACCAACACTCACAAAATGCAATGCACAAAATTAAATATTTCAAATTTTTTTTCCTTCCAAGCTGATTCTAGATTAATTCAGATTCCATTATGACATTCATCTCTTTACCTTATAATAGTAAAATTCTGACTCTTTCATAATCAATGTAAGCATTAATGTAACAATAAATTATATATTTCTACATTATTGACTTCATAATACATGCATACCCTAGGCTTATTGTACACAATCCAGGCTGACTGGATTCCAGAAGCTTCAGGTATTATGCTTAATCCAGCAGCAACTCCATTGTGGAAAAGTGACCACAGATTCATGTTTGGAGCAGTTTCAATGTGTGACAAGTCAACAGTTGCACCACGAGGTGGTACACGCCCAGTGAGGCACAGTCTTGGAATGGGAAGTGGTTCCGTTACAACCGGTGACGCTGTTCTCAATGTAAACATACCTCTGAAAATAAAAAAAATACATGGTTTCATCTTCCACATTTTGCAGTAAGTGAGATTCACTGATGATCAGGTAGATAACTCTATGTAAAATCAGTTTTAAGGAATAATTTTTTACATCTAGGACAGGGGTGGGATTAAGCTATCACAGGCCTTGGGGGCAAAGATCAGATGCAGGTCTCCTCTAGGAATATTGAGAGTGTAAATTGGATTTTTTTTCATAAAATAAATAAATACATATGCAATAGAAGACTCATTTACTTCAGTACAGAGAGAATAAACAAAATATTGAATTGCAAGTGCTATTTCCATACCTTTCAATGAATGATGTATAAGTTTTACATTATATTAGTATAGTGATATAAACTATGTAATATTTTACATGAACATATTACGCAGACTTACTCTACAGATATAAATGTCGTATCATAAAAATATTTATACCAAAAGACACTTTAGTTATACAATCAAACAGTTTAACTAACACTGCCCACCAAAAATACATATCAGCAGATAAGTAAAAACCTAAATGTTCTGGAACTTAAGTTCTGAATCATGTTTGATGTGAGAAATCCCATCCAAATTTTAAAAGGTGAGTTAGTTAAGATCACTAAAAATTGAATTATCTCCTTCATGGATGAACAAATAATATGCATTTATGAAGTACAGAGGCAAAGTTTATAGAACTGTAATTAAATTTAGAAGGATGAATATAACTTAACCCTTCAGTACTCACGTTGATTTTCCAAACTTGAGTGTTTTGCGTTGGGTGTGTGGTACACACAATTTTTATTCTTAAGGAATTAGGAAAATGTCTATAATTAATATAATAATAAATTAATAGCCTACACTTAACTGAGTACCCACTTTAGGTAAAGGTTATCCCAGAATTTTACAGGGAAATTTCCATATTCGGGATGTAGGGCAACATCCCAAATATGCCATGGTAACGGTAAGGACATATTACCATAAAAATTAGCGCTGAATCTAAAAAATAACTTCATATCTGTTATCATCAGCACCTGTATTTAATATTGGACCTCTTAAAAAATAAATGAAGGAACTAAACAAAAATAATTCACAACAAGTCTGACGTTGAGTCAGACTTACCCTATGGATATCAAGTTCTTTCTTGAAGGGGAAAACAAGTACCAATGAACTCCTCATAACTCTAAAATAATTTGAAACCATTTGTAGTAATTGCGAGTCTATAAACACTGTCTTATTGAGCCCCCCCACATGAATTATTGTGTCTAATTATAAATTTTCCCCTGTTCAGGGATAGATTTTAAGAATAGATATTTCAAACATTTTTTTCTCATAATATATCCAAGGAGGTGAAAATGTCTTACATAAAAAAAATCTAAAACAATCAATATTTTGCTTGCATAAATTCATCATTCATAAATCAAACTTATGTCATTTTACATACTTTATACATTCAACTATGATCAAAATTATTTATTTTTAATGATAATTTAAAGAAACACTATACTTCTGAGCATATAATCTGATCTACACGAAATTAAAATCTAACCTTCCAACAGGCAGTGCCATGGTTCTTGTACATAATGCGTACAAATGCCTCTCTTGTTCCTCAATAAATTCATGATCAGAAACATCAGGTCTTTGGGTTATTGCAATTGTCACCGGCTGAGATGATTGCAAAAGTCGTCTTGCTTCTGCCACACGATGATCACGGCTAAATCTAAGCTTCAGCACCTACAAAAGTACATAGTAAAGACATAAGTTATGAATTATTATTTCAAATTTGATTCTGCAGTTTGATTCTTGAAAATAACTGGAACATAATGGCTAAGAATTCTGAAAAGAAGAAATTCTCAAAAACTCGGAAAGAATTATAAACCTGAAGGTTTAATTATAAAAATTAAGAAAAGGCCAAATTTTGATAAAGAATTCAAATTTTATTCTATACTGAGATGAAAAAGAGCAATAAATATGATAGTTTGGTCACTGTCAGGATAATATGATTTTATTCTAACAAAATGAGGAAAGGTAAGTTTCTCTTATGATTATAAATTTTGCTAGCAAGCAAACATCGTGATGTTTCCAGTTTACTAGTAAAACATGTTGCTGTATTTAATTTTCATGGGAAGTATATAAAGAAGTTTCACTCCAATTATCTTAGTAGTACATAATAATAAAGGGAAAGCCTAGGACAAGCTTAAAAAGAAGATATGCAAAAACTAGATATTCAAAGTATATTCTGAGGTAAAAACCAACCAACACTTGAGTGTTACATTGGGATATGTTTAAAAATATTCTATACATATTATGGTATATTTATTTGGTAAGCAAGGAATCAACTATAAATAATCTGCATTAACTACATAGAAAGCTAAGAGGCATTTATAGAAACAGATTTGTATTGAACTTTTAATGATTAGAACTTCAGATGTACCAGAGTTTAGCCATTATATCTGAGAAGAATTCAATTTTAAGTACAACTGATGCTTCTGTTTGAATTGCAAAAAGAATGAAAAGTACTTGGTGCATAAACAGTACTCTAAGCCACCTCTTGATGTGTAGCCATCTCTTTATATTTTATTAACAATTAAACACAATATGCAAATTATGATTTTACTCAAAAATAGCACACCAGTGTTAGCAAGAGTATGTATTTCTTTTTCCATTTGGTTGTTCCATTGTAAGAAAGCCTTTACCTCCATGTCCATGTGCTCCATACCATCTTCAACTCCATCAGAAGATGATTTTCTGCTTTCACTGGTCTGAGAGCCTGAAGCTGAAACTCCTGCAACCGATGAAGAGCCAGCATCCGAAACTCCTGGTCCATGATCTCTGGAATCCATGTCTGCCTTACCTGATGACTGCAAATGTGCAGATGAAGGATGATGAAACGCAAAATTTGATAAAAACATGCAAAAGTATTATAAATAATAGTTGCATTCAGAATAAAAGAAACTTTGTACTTTTCTACAGGGACTTTAATTCTCTATGCAATGTCTTTCCACGAAATAACGCCTTCAGATATCAATATAATTAGCTGCATTCAAATGCCTCAGAAGGATAATGATAGCATAGAGATAAAGGAAAAAATTAAGACTTATACAGCTAATTTTTGTCTTGCTCCTGATTAAAGGATCTGTAAAATTAATCTGATAAAGGATCTGTTTCATATAAACTAGCAAACAGTTAAAAAAGGACCAATTAAATTGCTGTATTTCAAAGTAAAAATAGATTAAGTTAAATTAAATTAAAATCCAACTGTGAAGGAAGTTGGAACCAAACAAGAGATTGGGTGTAGAAAAATCAAATGCAAAGATGGTGATGCCATTTACATAGGCCAAACATTAAGAAATTCAAGTAATCCCACCAATTAACATTTTAGGGCCTTCCTCAACAAGCATTCCTCCTCCCACGTTGCTAAGTATCTCTTTGAAAACAATCAATCAAGCAGTTTTCCTTTAAAACCCTACATTTGCAATTCAATTATCCTTGTGTTAATCCTCTCGAGTGGCTGAAATCATGCACCAATTTACCTTACTCTATTGTTCCCCTAGTATCGAACAGCTTTCCTGAAATCTGCCTTCTTACTCTAAAAATGCTTTTACTCCCATTGGTAACACAACTAACCCTACCTCTTTTCTCTCATGCCTTCATCTGGTTTTGTGTTGGTTGTGTTTTTGTTTGGTTTTCATGAGTTTTTGTTTGGTTTTCATTTGTTTTTGTTTGGTTTTCATGTGTTTTTGTTTGGTTGTGAGATGTACTCTGTGACCTCACAATAACTAAGTAAAGCTGAGGATGGTTGTCATAAAAAAATTCTGTGGTAAAGTATACATCCATTCTCATTCCTTTGGTATGGATTTCTACAATATCTCGGCCACCTCCATTGATTTTGCCAAAACAAGATTCTTCAAAAGAATACATTTTTACTTCTTTCTCTGATAATGCCTGTTACTCCAGCAAATAATCAATCAAAAATCTGCAAAATAACTAAGGTAACTTATAACTGACCTGTGATGCTTGTTTTGTGTTTGAAGCATTAGGAGGTTCAGACTGCATAGCCAAGTCATTTCTCTTGATTAATTTGAAGGCTGAAGTTGGCCAATTAGGCGGAGGATTATGTCTACAGCGAATGAGAGCTTGATGAAAGGGCAGAGCCACTCCAGCAGGTAGCAAGCACATATTGGCTTCCGTAAACCCTGCAAATTAAAGGAATATGAAATTACTTCATATGTACATTTTTTAAATCATGAAACAAAAAATATTAAATTTTTTAATATCATAACAATAGGAAATTTAAATCATAGCACAAAATATGATTATAATTCTCCAATTTACATTACAGAAAATTAAAAGTTTTATGAAATGGTGAAAATTCACAACATCTACATCTACATAAATATCCTGCAAGCCGCCTTACGGCGTGTGGCAGGGGATGAAAACACTGGGTGTTTGGACTATTTTTTTAGCCTATTATTATCATGTATAGTTCGCAGAAAGAATGAATTCTTAAAATGAGTCGTCTTAGCATCTATTTCTCTTATTTTACAGAATACACTAAAAAAACCATAGAAAGAAAGTTGACCATCTAAATATACCTTACCTTTCTCAGCCATGATTAAAACAGCTCTGTATTCATAAGGCATTCGTGAGCTTTGCTGGGAAATATTTGAAGATTTTTCTGGCAACTCTGCTTGGTTTCCTGGAGGTACTATTGGGTTGATGAATTCATCTACTACTAAATTTGGATTTAAGTTTCCGTAGGAAAGAAGCGCTGTAAGCTGAAAAGATTATCAACACATATAAATTAATATTATTTAATATTTTATACATTTGTCAGGCTGCTGCACAAGGGAAAAATAAAAACCCACGAATACTTATCCTAACAGTCACCTATAAACTTGAAGTGCTACTGTTTCTTGACCACTTATTAGGTCAAGACTTGCTTCCAAGGTCTAGTATACTTGACCAAACATGAACACATAAGTCAGACTGCACTTACAAGTGCTCTTTACATGTGTTGTCAACCATTAATTATTTACTATAACATCATAGTTATGCTAATTAATTAGTAAGATTTCCATAAATATTAAATGAAATAAAATGTTTGTAATTATTCAGGAGATGGATACAAGAATACTTAACTCTTTTGATTGTTCAGAACTCAGACAGATATAGCTAACTAAGTTCAAGCTTCATTATAATATAATTAGTGACTTAGAGTTAGTCAAACTTTACGATAAAACCTAACTTGCAAAGAAAGAAAGGCTATTAGGAAAAGAGGATGGTGTCTATATTGATTATAATATAATCTCACTTGATTCTAAAGTATTTACATGACAAAACATGCAATAAAAATGTAAAGTTTAAGCTTTCTCCAAAAGATGGAGGGACAAAAATCTACCAACAAGTTTATAACTAACATATTTGCAACTATTACTTTTTGAGTCATATGAAAAAGTAATGATAGTCGACATTCCTCGCCATTTAAAGTTTTTAATTATAATAATAATAACTCATCTTTATTCATGGGCTATTATTATTATTATAAATTAAAAATTTTAAATGGCTTAAATGTTTTGTCATATAAATACTTAAGAATCAAGTGAGATTATATTAGAATCAATATAGACACCATCCTCTTTTCCTAATAGCCTTTCTTTCTCTTCCAGTTAGGTTTTATATTATAACCATAGGAAAGTAAAGATGCTAATTTACCTTGATGATATCCTTGGTTTTCTTGTTTACTTGACTTATGTATGGATATGGAGCTATTTTCTTCCTTTTATGAATAAAATATAAACTGTTGAATATGGATGGAGGATCTTTGGGAATGATGCCAACATTACTAAGTTTCAACAAATCATCGGTTGACACTTGACTTCTCTGCAAGAGAGAATAAAAATTATGTACTACAAAATCATAGCCTTGTCACCAAGAGAAGAAAATGTCAGGTTAAGTTATTCCTGAAGAAAAATTCATACAGATACATGTGGACCATAATACACGGAGAATTTGCTTCGAAATTGTAGTAGCCATTAAATTACAATCACCTGATTTTTATGATTAGGACAATGCAATGGAAAGTCCCTCCAATAGTAATCAACATAGTTTTCTAGACGCAGGTCAACTGCCAATTGGTGAAGCAGCTGGGCAAGCATTGGCAGAGAATTCCAGTAGAGTGCATTCAATTTTAGGTCCTTTGAAGAGAAAAGAGGCAGGTAAACTATGGTTTTCAGGGTTAAAGTTAATCTAAGCTTTTGCACATGCAAGATTGGAAAAAATTATGAAACAAATAGTAACTTCAACAAAGAATAAAATGTTCATGAAATGATTGGCTGGAAATACTTTGCTAGAAATCACTAAAATCGTCATCAAAAACGTTTTACACTTTTGTAACCTATTCTTACCAATTTCAATGATAATTAGCACTTATGTCTGAAGCAATTTTAGATAAGTAGAAATAGGCATCTCCTCAACATCAAATATATCACAAAACCAAATAATAACATTAATGGCTCAGCACACTAGAAGTAGTAAGTTAACAAAAACACGCCGGTCTAATCAGATTAACCATACCAATGTTTAAGAAAAAGTATGTGTTTTAGCCTTTAAATTTGAAAATTTAATCCTTAGACGGTAGCTTTTCTCCATATTTTCCCCCATCTTGTTTGTTTACAAACCAATCTGGGAGCACTCTGAGTAGATCCAACGAATTTCATAAGATGAGTGCATATACCACATTATATCCTTGTCACCAGGAGAAGAAAATGTCAAAAATATACTAATTCAGCAACTAAAAATTGGCACGAGCACTCAAGTGTTGATTTGTGACGTATTGATTGTTAGTGGCCACTCGGAAGTGGCCCACAAAAATTCGGTCCTGAATCTCTGAAAGTCAAAATGTCAATAAATGGTAGCTATAGCAATTACCTCATAAAGCAGATGAAGAGAGAAGAGTATCATTGGAATGTAAGGGTAAAGAACAGCAGAAGAATTTATCTGTACATCAGTTTCATCCTCCTTTTGTGGGGTCTTCTTGGAGGCACTTTCAATAGTAGGAAGTTTAAACCCCATTGTACTCAAAACTGACTCCAACCTTTTTTCCTTGCAGTAATTTACTAAGTACTCCCAATCCTAGAACAAATAAAAATACATATTTAGCACTGAATATAATCAACTTGATGCTTATGAAACATCCATACAGCTCTAAGGAATGACTTCTATTACCTCATTTGATCCAGCATCAGAAGTTTTTTGCTTCTTGGCAACTGTAGATGGAGAAGCATTCGATTCTTTTTCATACTGATGCATGAAAGGTAACTTTTCCACATTGTAGCCAATGAGTCCTGGTGTGATAAGATGAAAATATATATATAAAAAATTATACATGTATAAAAACTGTGGACTGTACCTTAATGACCATTCTTTAAAATTGAATACTCCAAAATCATCCAAACTATTTTCTCTAGAATGATATTTCATTTAGTTACAAAGAATATCAAACTTTTCACAAGAATACAAGTAAACTTTAAGTAGCCTTTTCATTAGATTTCTCTAGATTTCATTATTCATTAATCTAGACAATTAAATTCATGAAAGTGAGAGAATTTTACAAAGGAAATCCTCCATCTTACCTAAGAGTACACCAATGAACAATTCCCATTCTACATTGGGTGATATGTCTTGAGATCCAGGAGCATTGCGTACACCATACCATTTTATAATCATTTGCATGGCAATGTCCTTTTGAAGAACTTCTTTCAAAGTGTTCAAACATCCAGTAACTGTAGAATGCACATGAGAAATTACATTACATACAACATGATGTATACACACACACGTTCAAATCATAACAACAGATAGAAATTCAAATGATTTTCGTTGTGAACTTTCATACAAACTGACCAATTTTTGTAAAGTATCATGTTAATAAGGACAAAAAGGGAATTTTTAAAAATTAGTGCACAATATACAAAAAACTATTTAAAAAGGCAACAAGATTTCCACTGAAATGCCTCTGATAACTTGGGTCAAATGCAATATTATCCTAGATTATTCATCCACAGAAAGGTATTTTTAGTATTTACACAACTTATTTCAAGAGACACTGAGAATTCTATAAAAACATCAATGACATTTTTAAAGCCCTTACTATGAAATTATTACTGTAACAGTTGAGATACATGTTATATGCTCAATCATCACCGTGATTGCACACTATCTAGTTGAAGCTTGTTATTCACTAGAATACACTGTTCAGATAAAGAGTAATGAACACAAAAATTATCAAAATCATGTATTTTACAACTATAAACATACAATCAATGGCATTTCTTAATAAGGACATGATATTTTATATTTAAAGCTCTATTTTGAACAGAATAAATCAAAGCCATCGATTTTTAATTATTGCATTAATTTAATCAAATCTGAAATGTTTTATCAGCAACAAAATTACTCCTGAGTATGATTACATTTTGAGTGACTTTTAAAGAAGTATTTGAATTTATTAAATAATAGTTGCAGGAAATATGAAGCACTTATTTCCTGAAAAGGTGGACTCATGGATAATCATTACTGCTAAGTGCAAGTTGCATTGAGTTCATAGCCCAGCATATTGCTTCCTAACATAGACCTCTAATTGCAAATGCAATGTGATTAGCAATTTAAAATTATGNAAATATATATTTGCTTATCTCTCAAGATGAACAGATAATTCCACAATTCACCAACTATTATCAACAAGAGAAAAGAACTAACAATAGTTTGAAAATTTTGCAGCATACTATATTTATCAGCAAGTAACATGCACTATTTTCCAAGAATTTAGAGCTGAAATTCTCCCCACTTGTTATACGCATGTACTTCTTTTTTAATCTAAACTCAATCAAAGAAAACTAAGTTGATTCATTTTATGTCTTCTCATATTTTGAATCATTATTTTAAGATAATCTACTTTAAAAAAGATGTATACATGGTACAAAAATTATTAAATTTGCTTCTTGAGTTATCTGAAAATGTTTGGAATTCCAATCATATTGTATTACATTAAATTCTTTTTCAAAATTCCCTCTTAAAATTATGGTGCGTGTTGTAAGATGTTCTTTGTGCCAATAAATATCATAATTACCTCAAACTGTGCTCCTCGTATCTTCCAGACAGTATGGAGACCTGTTTTTGAGTTATAAGTCATGCATATGCAGGGATCTTCCTCATTTGTGAATACTAATTTCTGATTGGAATCTGCCATATAAGATATAGTATCTGAAAATAGATAGCATGAAAACATCAAATTAAAATTACAACGTCACTGAAAAATTTTCTATTTCTTTCTGTATTGAGATCTATGACATTGAACAAATAGTCAGATTTTAATTACTGTAATTATCGGAGTATAACATGCTTTTTTCCAAAAATTTATGGCTGAAATTCTATCTGTATGTTACACATGAATACTACTTTTTTATTTAAACTTGACTGAATAAGTACGAGCTTATTCATTTGATCTATATTTCTATATTTTGTTTTGGCAATTTAAATCAAGTCTACCTTTTAAAAGCTATATAAATGTTATAATAAGTATAAATATATTTGTGTATTAAGTGCAGGAAATATGAAGCACTTATTTCCTGAAAAGGTGGACTCATGGATAATCATTACTGCTAAGTGCAAGTTGCATTGAGTTCATAGCCCAGCATATTGCTTCCTAACATAGACCTCTAATTGCAAATGCAATGTGATTAGCAATTTAAAATTATGAATAAAAGAATCAACACAAGTTGCTTTTTATAAAAACTTACTCAACTGAAGAAAAAGTGATTATTTGAAATGAAACTAGTAGCTAACATTCAATCTCTATTGACAATATAGAATCCATGGCTTCTTATTTTATTTAAGCAGGAAGAATAAGGGCTACAAACACTTGCTGATCAGGTGTCACTGATAAAAATTCTCTCAGTTGAGAGGATTAATAGAAATACTGCAAAATATAAATTATTAGGAAGAGAAAAAACTATAGTGTTGATTATTTCAAACAGTAGATCTCGAATGTTCACAAATACAGATGATTTACTCATAAAGGTTACATTAAATATTCTTCATCCTTCAATAATTTCAAGACGTTTGATTTTTAATTTCAAACAGTAATGTTATTTAACTGTGAGCTAACATTACCATCATGTCTGACATACAGCACTGCTGCTTACATTTAATGAAGGAATCCTAACAGTTTGAGCAAATTTCATAGATAACTAAAAATAATCGCATAAAATGATATACCTAATGGTGACGAGGAAAGTTCTGGCAAAGTTACACGGAATAGATGACCGTTAGGGCGCTCCTGCAATGAAAACAATGTTCACATTAAACATACCTTTCAAAAGGCTGATTACACAAAAACTCTTCATCAAGTAGTGGTGCTTAATAACTTATTAATCTATTTAGTTGATATTTCTCATATAAAAAGCTCAAAATTTTTACAGATTATTTACCAAGATTGGTCACATTTTAACAATAACCAGCCACATTTGGGAGAGAGCTATGGAGGAGGGAGAATATCTTTTTCATGCCAGGAAAGTGTCCGATTTGTAGTCTAAATTAACTTAACTTTTTTATTCAGATTCCAAGTTGTTGGAGTTCTGAAGCATTCATATTCCGGAGGAAATACTGAGATTAAGAAATATAATATACATTCAGAAAGTTTCTTCATTTTACAACATCATTACACCTACGTTACCCATTAACTGATTTATGTAAAGGCCAGCAAATCATTGTGTAATAGTAAATTTTATCAAATTCTTAATCACTACATGATCCATTATTATTTGTGGAACTTAACACCTTCCTATGCAAAAGTATGTGGAAGGCTGGATTTAGCAAACATGCCATAGTTTCAACACCACCTATATAGAGATTTGATTTCACCCTCTCCTCATAAACCAAACCCTAATTAGACTTAAACCATTGATCTAGATGAGGTGATTCTTACCAAGGTTACACGAGCTCCAACTGGATCTCTCAAACGAAGAATACCATCAGAACCAAGCTTAGGTACATCAATTTTCCTCTCATCCATGGAATCATCTGGGTTAGTGAAAAATTTTGGAGCAGGAGAGGATAACCTGGAATGCTTGAGTTTTTTTGTGAATAATAAGGTGCCAGGTAGAGGTGACTGAGGATGGACAGGTGATGGCAGATCTTCTCCAAAGTATGATCCTAATGCTGAAGCAGGTCGACTTGAAGTCTGTAAGCTCTTCCGTCTAAAATAGTAGGGTACTAGGTCAAAACTGTGTACATACAGCTGTAATACTACTAAAATCTGCAAACAAGTAACCCTACTGTTTAACTTTTTGGACAATGAAGATTGAGGCTGTTTTTCAGATTCATTTAACATAAATGGATTATGCAGAAAAATTCTTTGAAGGATGCTCTACATGCATGCATGGACAAAACAAATTAGTAAGGAAAAAAAACAAACATTCTACTCATTCTCACAACTTGTGGAAGAACTTTGTAGCTTTTAAACAGAGCTTATAATTGAAAATGTATGAAGATATAGCATTTTTCCAGCAAACTGTTTGAAGAAATCTCCTAAAAGTTTTCATCCAGGTCAGGGTGTTGACTGTTACAGACATTGTGACAGTAGCTGAACCAACCACTACCATAACCAACGTAAGTGACAACACCCTGACCTGGATGGAAATCAGAGAGAGATTTCTTCAGAGCATATGCTTTCCAATTTGGGACAATAGTAATTGCACATCAGCAAAGCAAGGATTCCATACTGACATATTTGTTATCTGAGGAACAAGATATTTTTACAGTCCCCAAAATTAAATTCAAGACCTAAAGCTATGTTCGCTTGCATACCTGTCAAAATATCTGGTGAATGGAGAATGCATGAACTGGTTGCCCATGTTGAAAGAGAGATAGGACGAACTAGCCAAGGCTGTTGGAACTCCACCTATTTCTACCTTCCCAACAATAGTTACCCCAGAATATAGCACTATCCCTCCACTTAAATCCACTGTGGCAGTTATTTTCAGCTTCTACGATAAATAAAGACATGAAAAGTAAATAAAGCAATATTATAATATAATAAAACCACCCAGATTTATATGGTGATAGATAAATTACGGTTTGTCTATAATTTTGTTTATTTAATGCCAGACTCCTTAACCCTTTAACTGCTACCACCCTCTATTGATGATTTTGGCCTCTTTCCTTTGTTTCTTGAATTATGGTCTTGTTTACATGCACATCGTAGGTAAGCCATAAAAATATGACACTGAAGAAATAATTCCCACATCATTTTGATGAAAAATGGTTCAAATTACAACTGAAAAATTTGCTAATCTAATAAACAAGTTTTATGCATGTGATAGGAAAAATTTCAAAAATCTGACAGTCAACAAGGGTTAAGGAAGAGGGTTACTGTAGCTTTGAAGGTAAAGGCATGCATATTTACAGTCTGAAAAAGTCACAAATCCAGGATTTTAAACTTTCTTGATGTAAACACAAGGAAAATGGAAAGGAAGATATAGTAGGAAAAGAAAAAATTTCTTGGTGTATCAATTGCTTGAAAGATTATCTGGTTTCCATGTGGATAAGATCTGAAGACATCGCTTTCATCAGCAACGTCTTCAGATGTTACCTGAATAGAAACCCAAGAATCTTGTATAAGAGCTTTTATAACCCAAGAATCTTTTATATGATACCCCGTGGTTTAAATATCAATTGGGTAGAGAAAAGGTGTAAGCAAATGAAATTTTCCAGGAGAAAAGAGAACTCATTTCAATGATAAGTTAAAATCATGCAAAATATTGACCTTCTTGGGTGTTTTCTACTGTACAACCTCTGATTTTGAAAATAAATACAAATAATGAAATGAAAAAATTCTTGGATCTGATATATCATCAAATAAGATATTGAAAATAATCATTTCTAATAAAAGTAGTTTTGTACTGAAGTAGAACTTTACAAATGTGTTCAACAGCTGAGATCATCTGCATATGGGCTCCCACCAGGAATCAAATCCAGGAAATTTTTAATCAAAATCTTTAACTACGTAAACTAAGCCTTATCATCATATTTAAAAGCTTTATGGAAACAAAAATTGTACAGAGAGTTGAAAGTTCAAATATAATAAGTCTCAGATGACTTCACAATTTAAGTATTTCATTATTCATGATTAATGGAGATGATTTAAACAAGTGTTTATAGAAACCTTAATGTTTATGGAAACCAAGGACCTATATGTGCACGATTAGTTAGAAAAGATAAATGTGCTCCACCACCAAACATACAAAATCAAATTTTTGTAGCTACTTACGGGGAGAGAGCAGGCGTCTCTTGCAGCAATTGTGGTGATGCTTCCAAATATGAGATCAGAGGTTGAACTCTGCATTATTCGAGCACACTGAAGAATTGACTGTGAACCAAGTAAGTAACATAAAAAGTGTTGTCCCACAAGATCTCTTGCCAGGAATACCTTGGTGGCTCCCTCTGCTCCAACCTTCCCTTTCATGCTGTAAAGAATAAAACAACTAAATACCTGGAATTATGGTTAATCAAAAGTTATTCGAACCTTGCATAATCTTACACCCCTTCTATATATTTATTTCAACACTGAAATATTTCTCCAGAAGACACTCCCTCAATAGAGAAATTAGTAATTTCAAAATTAAATTTGTAAAATTCAAAAAATTTCTATCATTTATGTGGGGTAAGTATAATTTTCCTTGAAGTTTTAAGTCACCAACCTACCACATGAATGTTTCATGAATACAGGGGGCTATAGGCAATGTAATCCTGATATGGAAGAGCTTACCCTCTTGCAGCCAGCCTCCATTAAGGGATACATGCGAAAGCTATCAGAGGACAGAGAGCTACTTCGGAATATAACCTAATGTTTTTCTAATAGAAAAAAATTATATCTCATAAAACAAGGTGATTATTGTGAGAAATTCTTTGGTAAATACAAATTATCTACATAGCTAAGGGATCTGTCGGTAAAGTATTCATCTTGAAGGATGGTTGGGACCTCATCCCCTCTACCATCAGCTACGAAAGCTAGGAGAGGGAAATGAGGCTTACTAGGCAAGATGAGGAGTGAGGTAGTTAGCCCTTGCTTTCCTCACTGAGCCAGAATGCTACAAGCAAAACAAGCCTATGTTAGTGAAGCACAATGACTCTATGAATTACTCTTTTCTTAACATTGCATATGTAGAAACCTTAATTAATGCTATTATTCAGCATGACTTATACCTCAGTAGCTTTCATGTCATCACAGCAATGAACAAGACAGAGACAAAAGTATATAGAAAATAAATTATTCTCTATCCAGTACCGAAAGACAAATGATAAATATTTCATTCATCAAGATATGGTAGCAAGACCAGATAAGGGATAAGGGTATAGAAAGCTGATTCTCTAATATAAGAGCATTTGAGCAAATAAAAAGGGTACCTATATTTCAGCACACTGACAGTGTTTGGGTTAATGGATGTCTGTCCTTATTTTTTGATTTCTAAAGAATAGGTAAAATTTACGATGAAATGATTACTTACATCAACCCATGATTTTCTGTCCACACATGCTCTAGACACAGTTCTGGGATGAGAGGCCTTGAGTCAACATCATTGGTGAATGCTGCTGGTGGAGGGAGACTAAGTAATCGGCTGTCACTTGGTGGGGTTATGGGTGCTGAAAGATTGACCAGTCCACTATTGCCTGTTGAAGAGACTCCAGAGAGTGGCGAAGTGAGATGAGGCAAACCCGAATGGAAGGACAGTAATCCCTGTGAGTTATGGAGTCGACTTGATCTCCCCAATAAGCTGGTCATTTTCGGGCTTGATGTTTGTTGACGACTATAAAAATAGAAAAGATAAATGATTATCATCTGGGCAGCATCACTTTTATAAATCGGGCCCAAATATTTTCCTGATATTATGAAAATTCAGAGAAAATGTTCACTTTTAGCCTATTTTACTTAAATACTATCTTCCTTTAAATTCTGAGAAGCAGAGCTCTATGGAGATATCATAAGTGACAATTTTAAGTAAGTATTAAACTGTAAAAGATATCATGAGAAATACAAAAGTGCACATATAATTACTCATACACTAACTTTAATTAAGATAAAATGATTACAATATAAAGTTACATTTCTGTAAGTTTTGAGCAAATAATAAGACATTTGCAGGAAAAATTTTAAATCCTTGAACAAACATGAATTAATTTCTCGTAAGACATTTCAGAACATTTAGTTTTCAATCATCCTAGAACAACATTTTTGCTCTGTAAAATAACACTGGTTAAGGTTCACTTTGATAGATCTACTTATGCATGGATTGGGAAAGTGAACCTCAAAGAAATTCTGAAAGACTATGACCTGGTAATAATAATAATGACAACTTTATTTGGCGAATTTTAGTCTTGAGAGACCACAATTAACCTTTTTCAAGTCATGATCACAAACAACCATGCTCTAACCAGGATTTGAACCTGGGACCCTCGTGTTACTAGGCTAACATGCTAACCACTACACCATCAAGGCTGGCATTGCATATAATTAAAATTGACTTTTACAAATGTTCAACTATGGGGCCATTATTATTTTGTGTTTTTAGCATTTATGTGAAGATTACACATAAAATCCATGCTAATTATTGTCTTAAAAATTATCTTTCAGAAACTATTCTAACTTGATTCCAAAATCATATTGTATTGTTGCATTTCATAATCTTGAATTTTGAGAATTACAAAATGCAGGAGAATCTAAATTTTGATACCTGATAAAATTGAGAGACCCATGTGATCTATGTAGCCGAGGAGAATCTGGATGACTTCCGCAGGGGCCCAATCTTGATGGAGGATGCAACATACTCTGCCCTCTCCCAGTATTTACACTCAAGAGCTGAGAATTTCCCATTAGCTGTGAATGGTTGGGTGACGAAAGAAATGAGTTTTGACTTAGATTAGAAGCAGCTGAATGGTATGAGCATGAGAGGCAGCTGAAGGACTCTCCAAGCCTTGAATGATCACAAGATGATGGTGATGGGGAAAACATCGTCTCGTGACCAGTGAATGAATGAGTCAGGACTGATAGATGTTTCTGTGAGCCTGAGAATAGGGATGTGTGGTTGATAGAAGTCTGGCTGCCACTGAAGGTTTCAGTGATAGAGCCACACATCATTTTACACTCCTGTAATGAAAGAATAAGAAATGACAGTAAAGGTCAAGAAAATATGGTGTCCTAGTCAGAGAAATAATTATGCACCCTTAATTCATATTTGTGAAAAAATTAAAAGGAGATAAAGTTTCACACAAAATTCAAATAAAATAATCCAGAAAATAAAGAAGAAATTTCCCCCTATGGTGGATCAATGGTAACTATAAAATTTTAGAGAATTTATTTAACACACAAGGAACAGATTTTTCATATTATTATGAAATTTACTCGTGACTTACTAATGTAATATAATGAAGGGCACGGACAAATGGTATTAGGCCAAAACTGTTTACAGATGAAAAGTACACAGAAAGGGTTAAGAACATCATAAGCTATGAAATTAATCATAGGAACAAAAATATTTAATTCTTAATTGTAAATCAATAAAGGTCGCCTTGAAAAAGAAAAGAATGAAATTTGACTTGGAAAGGAGCATGAGTAATCACAAAACACTATAAAATATATATTTGCTTATCTCTCAAGATGAACAGATAATTCCACAATTCACCAACTATTATCAACAAGAGAAAAGAACTAACAATAGTTTGAAAATTTTGCAGCATACTATATTTATCAGCAAGTAACATGCACTATTTTCCAAGAATTTAGAGCTGAAATTCTCCCCACTTGTTATACGCATGTACTTCTTTTTTAATCTAAACTCAATCAAAGAAAACTAAGTTGATTCATTTTATGTCTTCTCATATTTTGAATCATTATTTTAAGATAATCTACTTTAAAAAAGATGTATACATGGTACAAAAATTATTAAATTTGCTTCTTGAGTTATCTGAAAATGTTTGGAATTCCAATCATATTGTATTACATTAAATTCTTTTTCAAAATTCCCTCTTAAAATTATGGTGCGTGTTGTAAGATGTTCTTTGTGCCAATAAATATCATAATTACCTCAAACTGTGCTCCTCGTATCTTCCAGACAGTATGGAGACCTGTTTTTGAGTTATAAGTCATGCATATGCAGGGATCTTCCTCATTTGTGAATACTAATTTCTGATTGGAATCTGCCATATAAGATATAGTATCTGAAAATAGATAGCATGAAAACATCAAATTAAAATTACAACGTCACTGAAAAATTTTCTATTTCTTTCTGTATTGAGATCTATGACATTGAACAAATAGTCAGATTTTAATTACTGTAATTATCGGAGTATAACATGCTTTTTTCCAAAAATTTATGGCTGAAATTCTATCTGTATGTTACACATGAATACTACTTTTTTATTTAAACTTGACTGAATAAGTACGAGCTTATTCATTTGATCTATATTTCTATATTTTGTTTTGGCAATTTAAATCAAGTCTACCTTTTAAAAGCTATATAAATGTTATAATAAGTATAAATATATTTGTGTATTGAGTTACCTGAAAAAGTCTTTTGTTAAAAACCCTTTTAT
>KZ308537.1:399682-421398 GCA_000376725.2 Ladona fulva
CATTTTAGATCTAAATTATATCTTAAATGTCTTGAGCTACGTTATTTTTTCTCATTTTTTTCTAATCGCATTTTCATTGATATATTCTCCAGAATTTTATGGAAATGTGAAAATCGAATATAATTAGGTTTTCCATGGTAAAGTGAAAGAATTATAAAAATATGTTACCCCTTTAAAACCACTGACCCGCAAAACAAATTAATTTATTCGAATGAAAAAAATCGAATAATGCCAAAATAATCGACTAATTATTCGATTGTATTTTTCAATCGATTGTTCCATCTCTAGTTTCAGGAAAGACATTGCCGAATGAAGTAAATGTATGCCTTGGGGAAGGCGTGAGGATAAGGGCGACCGGAGTTACCGGCGACCTGAGGAAGTGCGGAGTGTACTCGCCGAGCGGTAGATATTTTAATCTTCTGCCAGCTAAGAATCTAATCACAAAACAACAAGGGTAAGACAAAGTTCACATCTTTATATTCTTATGTTTACTTTAATCGTAAGAGGTGATCTACATTCTTGCTGAATGATCATTTTAAGACTAGCTGAAGTGCCAGTTGATTCTCAACTGGGAAAACATGAAAACTCACGAGTTCGGGTTCAACAACGGAATTAGTCGTCAGGGGGACGTTTTGTTTACATCCTCCAAATTTTAGAAAATTTTCGTTTATTTTATCAAAATTCACGCAATTTTGAACAGATAACGATATTCGACGACCAAAATAAGAATCTTCATTCAATTTCTCTGCCCTTGGTGCTTTTATCGATTTCATGCGGCTATTCTTTCTTATTTAATTTTGCAAAAGAAACAAACCCTGCAAGCGATAAAAGTGAACTAAAATGCATGAGCTCGGATTCAACTATTAGTTTGGTCATCAGGGAGACTGGTTGTTTACAACCTCGAAATTTCACAAAATGTTCTCCTAGTTCTATTTCATCAAAAGCATCGCAGTTTCGAATCAAAAGCAATGTTTGTCCACTTAAAACTCGAGAACCAAAACTCGCGCGACTTTCAAAATTTCGAGGTTGATAAATGTCTTATCAGATTAGACAATGGGCTATTATTTATTCACCTAACTGTCCCCGGTTCGACTCCAGACTGGAAAACTGTTTCCATAAGAAACGCACGTAAATCTCAAATTCACCGCTTGCAGACTTAATTTCTTTTGAAACATTAAATTGGAAAGAATAACCGTACGAAATCGAGACAAGCACTGAAAGAAGCTAAATTGATTAGAAGTTCTTGTATCGGCCGTGGAACATTGCTTTCGATTCGAAATTGCGTGAATTGCAAATATTCCTTTCTCGTGTTGAGTCATCCATAATGTTATACAAATTCCTTTCAAAAACATTAACAGGACAGAAAACTGGATTTATTCGGTTATGTGGCGAGGTAACTGATTTTCCGAGATTAGGGAACCAGATTGTGATATCTTTCTTAAAGAATGTGACCCTTTTTGCGGGGTTAACCCTGAAACCCATCCTTCGCTGCGTCACTGTGTTGTTGTTATAATAATGGTTGGCTACGCTTCTGTTACCGCCCTATAGATGCCGCCGCCAGGGTGCGGATGCACCCCTTGCACCCATAGGACGGTGCGGCTCTGGTAATGACACCGCATAAACGCAAAATATTTTGCCACATTACGTATTGCTTTCATTGCAGACCGGAGCCAGTCTATTGGGATTCAGAAATAGAAGGAGAAAGATGTGGCTTTCGCATTGACGAAATCACAATGACGGAGAGAGGAGCCTGGAAACTGGAGGTCGAGTTGTCTACAAACAAAACCGAAAACACGACCGCTAAAATTTACCCTTTCGGTAAGTGCTGAACCATATTCTTTCCACATTTTTAAGGTGTCCGAACGATATATTGAAACGATGCGTGTTACCCTGGCCTCTGGAGCATAATTACCTTCGATGGCGAGCTTCACGTTGGTCTAGTAAGATTCGTTACAGTCGATACGTTTTCGCTACAGAGAATTTTCGCTGCAAAGAATCGCGAAAATAAATGTAGCGAAAACTTCGGTAGTGAAAGTGTAACTGTAGCGAAAATGTGTATGTTGCGAATCCGGATCCCGCTTTATGTACTTGGTTTGACGCAAGGCTTCCTTGAACCGCGCTTCGATGAATTTTATCGCACTCGGAAAAATGATAGCAATAATTTTTAAAAGTAATTCAACAGCTAAGGTCACTTTGCACGTGAGCCCCCACCGGGAATCGAACCCGGAACCGCCTTTACCGAAGTGGAACGCGTTACCCACTTGGCTATCCGGGGGCCCGGAAAATTAACAACAAAATTCTACGATCAAGCAGTCCCCGAAGCCTCGCCAACTCATTGCGCCGTAGCCGAAAACTCCTATCCTCGTCTGCAATTAAGTCAGAACTTCATTATCGGCATTCCGTGGGTAAGGGGATTTCTTTTGTGATGTTTCTAACATTTTAACATCCTATATCCTTTCTTTTTCATTCGTGGAGACTGCGGACAGAACTTAGATCACGAGTACATCTTCAACGCTGGCCAAAAGATCGCTTATACAGTTTGTGGAGATTCTGAAAGCATCCGATGCCTCTTACGAAAGCCGGAGAGGTATGGGGAGGATACGACAGGGTCGCCGCCTGCAGAGAGAGGCACAGGTTGTTCGCTGACAGGAATTTACGACAGCAGAGACGCTGGCGTCTGGACTTGCGACTGGGCCACGGAGAAATCCATCAAGAAAAGATCTTCGAAGATGACGATGATGCAAAAGCGTGAGTCTCCTTCCCACTTTACTTTTCCGGCAATAAGCTGCCCCAGCGGTTGAAATCAGGTCCAACAATTCCAAAAGCAATTTATGAAAAAAATTACAATGAAAACTGAGGCGAATTTCAGTCTTAAGAGAGCACTCTTACGATTAATTTTATTGGTCACACACACGAACAACCTTGCTCTATCTAGGAGACCGATAAGCCGGTGTTGCCAGCCTAGAACGCCAACCTTTACATGCATAGGTAAGTGATCTACCTTTCGGTAGGTTAATGTGCCTTAATATTCCCTATTAAATGCCATTCCTTTCGTTGCTAGGTAACGCACCCTTCCCTTTCTCTCATCTAACAAGTTTTGTCTTTGTAATCCCCTCTGCTATTTCCCTAGTACTCTTCCCTTAATGACGTTCTTCAGCAATCCTTCTCCGGACGAAAAATCGTTGAATTTTTCGAAAAATCGATGAATTTTTCGAAAAATCGGTGTTCTTATCAAGTCTTCCACGACTTGCGTTCAAATGCAGTATTAGATGATAACATAAGAAATTAGAATCACATAAAAAAGAAATAAACAAGAAAATAATTTCCTTACGACACTCCCTCCGATTTTGCACCGCCATTTTCTCTGATTAAATTTTACGAAAAAGTCCTGCGAACGAAAGTCAAGACGAGCTTTAGACGTACAGTAGTATTTCTGAGCTTTTCCACTTGCGAATTGTTTTTTTTTTTCATTTTCATCTCTAGATATGAACTTAATTCCGTGATACGAACCAAAAAAACGAAAAGATATATTAATGGAGATCAGGATTTCGAAATACAAACTTTTCGAGTCACGAACTTCGAACTGGAATTAAATTCGTAAGTCGAGGTACTAATGTAATTCTTATGGAAGTTACTGACATCGCATTCATAATTAAATAAATTTATATGATACGTAATTATATATATATATATATTTTTTTCAATCCGATGTCGGATGTAGGCCTCCCCAAGCGCTTTCCAATTCTCTCGAACCTGAGCTTCTCGTTGCCATGTTACCCTTAAATACTGAATGATGTCTCTGTTCTATCGGTCCTTTGGTCTTCTTCTTGGTCTCTTCACATCTTTTGGTATCCAGTTCGGAACTGCTGATGTCCATCGGTTGTCGTTTCTCCTCGTTATGTATACGACGGCAATTATTATAATACACGACGAATTGTAGACTGAATTTTTAAATATCAAAGATCAAAATCTTCGTGACGATAAATGATACTCTAGAGATTATTCGAAGAAAGCCATCGACAATAAATTTTGTAATACTTATTATATCAGAACTTCAAGGCATATCAAAAGGCCATTGATGAACTCTAGTGAATATCGTATCCACTCATAAAGATCCAACTAAACGATTCATTAATAAGCATTGGGAAGCCGAGCCATCGACAAATATGGACGTGAAAAAAAATCTTAAAGATACGCGTTTTATCACGTAAGCACTCGAGCGGTCTCCATTACAATAGGATTATATCAAACAGAAGCACTTTATCGCAGAAATTCAAGATCGCTCGAAGCGGACGGTGTCGCAAGGAAATGAATATCAGTTCCTTTTTCGTTAACTCGCGAAAAAATCAATATTTTTCTTTGGTGAAAGACTATCGATGGATTTTGATCCTCCTTTAAGTGCAATCGAGAGCACTTCAAATGTACGGAAAATCGAGCGTGAAGGTCGTTCCAATTCCATGAGATGACAATAAGAAAATAGGTGATGTTGAGATCACTGTTAGGTCGTTCAATAAGTTTTGTCGTTCGATAAGAGACGCCGCTGTTATGTTCGTTATGTATTCGTCTAAAGATGGTGCTACTTTTTCACGAACACGTGTGTAGTTTCATGTATATCTGTCAACTCATTCGAATATTTACAGCTGTTCAAAGTTGACGTGTCGCAGTATTTTTTTACACTGGAAAAAATTGAATATCGTGATAAAATTCTTATTTTTAAAAGGTGCAGCACCAAAACAAATTCATGAACGATTATTAAAGGTGTATAAGGATTCACCTTCAATTAGAACAGTCGTATGATAAACTCTTGTTTTCAATCCCCCTTTGATGTATAGAGATGAGAACCGTTGTTTAACAGGGAAGGTTGAGTGAGTGCGCAGTTCTTATGCGGCCCTATTTAAAACAAACGTCATATTTTGAACTAATTATGGAAAAAATGAATCGCAGTTTTCGCAGGACCAGCGAAATTTCGCGTTAAGGTTTACCAGAATTGGCGATGCTCTATAATTAATACCGAAACATATCTCGTGAATCGATTGGAAAGTTGTGGAAGACGAGTATTAACGTCATAACTGAAGTATAACTCAAAATATAAATGCATATTTGCATGATCGTGACTCTATTCTTAGATGCGATAACACCCATTTTTTGTGTAATTTAAATTACTTTTTGCATTAAATTCACTGCTGTGAAGTCAAAAATTATTCTCAAAAATCTCCGTAAGATTAGTTTTAAATATTCTCTTTTTTCTTTCATCGCTAATGGTTACGTGACTGACCGTACTTATAAAAACTTACTCGTGCCCAATTTTAACGTGCCGCTTAGTGGTAATAGTCTCCAGACAAAGGATCAACACATCTCGGAGAATTGTAACGTGAGAAAGTCCTCCTTGTTCTTACTACAGGATTTCACTTTGATATTACCTCGCTTTAAAGAGGATGAACTTTCTGTTTTCTCTAAACATTCTAATGAAGATTTATTTCAATTTAAAATGCATTATTTGCGCTAGGTTCATCAACTTAGTACGGCGATACAATAAAATAAATGCTTACTTAATGTAATAACAAGATTTACAAGTCTCAAAGATGAAGGCTATACAAGAATGACTTGAAAAGAGTCTGACGGGTCCGGGAATCGAACTCGGGTCTCCCATTTGCCGGTCGGATGCTCTGTCCGTTGAGCTATCCCGGCAGAATATTTCTCCAATCCATTCGGGAGACTTTGTGGAGACCCGGGTTCGATTTCCGGTCCCGTAGACTTTTTTCAAGTCCATTCTTCCTTGGGATTTTTCCTGGGTGCACACCATCTTGCGCAAAATCACCCTTACCCGTTTTCCAAAATTTACACGTTTTCGCGGGCACAATATTGGATAAGATGACCAACAGAATATTCTGATTAAATGATTACGTGACAATAAACGGTATTCATCTCGTACGCGATCTGCTGCAAGAGCTAAGATTCACGTGATATCTACAGAGAAACCCTTTCTTTTAAACAATTCATTCCTTAAGGATAAACGGAAACGAAAAATGTCGACTTCACTTCAACGAATGATCTTTCGCTTCATATTAGGAAAAGTAGTATGATCGCTTCAAGCGAAATCTGGTAGAACGTCATATTTAAAAATTTCGAAAAGAAACAATCACAGTATTTCTAATTAGGTCAGTGTATCCTTGTTTCTTTTCAAAATTTTTAAGTACGTGTACAAGTAAAGCATTTCCCGTTTGTTTATTTACACGTATGTCATCATAGCAACTCTTTTTGGAAGAAACGGAAATGAAATTGAACATTGGACTGAATTTTTAAAAAATATCTCTAATATATGTTCATATTCTCGAATTGATGAATATATTTTTTCCTGTTAAATCTAAATATATCATTATACATAAAATTAATATATATCTACCGAGGAATTATCAAATTTTGTTGCTCATTTCAAGTAAATGGTAGACCACACAAAAAATGGACACCAAATAACATTATTAATAAACAACAACCGTATTTTATATAAAACATTTAATTTTACAAAAGTTATCGCGTATTCACACTACCGTTTTGTCAGGATTAATTCAAGTACTGCGTAACTTTTGACTTCTGTTGTCTTTTTTTTAGCATTAATCACCACGGAAACCAAGGAGCTATCAGAGGAGGTGGCCATGCTGTGTAAATACGATGGCCCCGTTTCAATATTTCAGGCCTGCAGGTGGGTGAAGCCTGGAGGAGAAGAGCTTTACCCGCAAGACGGCCTAGTCCTCGGAAGATATGCTTACTACGGTGCTGGATTGTTCAGAGGAGAGTGCGGGTTATCCATCAGGAAACCAATAGAAGAAGGGGATAAGGGGGTTTGGAGATGCGAGCTATTTGAAAACAAGAAGATGCAGCCTTCCTCCGGGGCATACGTGGAACTTGGAATACGTGAGTATCAAGTCAACGTAAAAGAGGCCTCCGATTCGCGAATTCACGAGATGTGGTGGTTTCGTAGCTGTAACACGATAGAGTAGTTCGACGCCACGGCCTATGAATTTAGATTTTAGATTTAGAAACTTACACCGCGAGCCGCCAAATGGCGTGTGGCAGGGGGTGTGTCAACACCAGATATTCGTACCTAATCTATCCTGTTGGCTTCTCTAATACTACGTGGAAAGAACGACCAAAAATAACTATCCGTTTTTGCGATTATTTCTCTGTAACGCTTGGTCGATGCCTCTCGAAGGTCGCGTTCTTCCTGTACCGGAATTACAATGTCCTCGACTTCCTCTGAAAATTCTGCGCAGACGAGTTTTTCGAAAAGTTTCTGTCGGTAATCAGATCTTCTCTCCTGTAGCGAACTCCACCCGAGGGACTTTATCATAGCCGTAACGCTGCTGTCGAATCTAAAGTCTCCACTAACGAAACGGGCCGACCTACGTTGGACCATTTCTAAATCTGAGGCTAGACCTACTTCGTGCGGATCCCAAACCGCGCTGCAGTATTCGAGACTAGGTCTAATTAGAGAAAAATAAGCAGTTTCTTTCACTTTCGATTGGCATCCTCTAAGGGTTCTACTTGTCAATCTTTGCATTTTGTTAGCCTTTCCTATGATCTCTCGAATATGTTCCTTGAATGATAAACCGCTGCTAATCGTAACTCCTAGGTATTTATTGTGACTCACAGACTCTAAGAGATTTCCTGAAATTTCGTATTTTAAGCTATTAATGTTGGTCGATCGCGTGAAGTTCATAGCTACGCACTTCTTTACGTTCAAATCAAGCTGCCAATCTTCGCACCACGTCGATATAACGTTCAGGTCGTTCTGTAGGATAACACTATCTTCATCTGAAGTAATCTGTCTGTATAAGAGGGTATCATCGGCGAATAATCTAACCTTGCGCCTAACATTATCTACTATATCATTAATGTAGATTAGAAATAATATCGGCCCTAAAACGCTTCCCTGCGGGACTCTGATAACGAATGACCCTGATAACGAAATTTTCTGCAAACTAATATCATTTTCGCTGTTTTTCGAATACAGCAATCGAGTTCTGAGTTGATTAACAAATACATTGGAACGGATGAACGGTTAAAAAAATAAAAATGACAAAATATTACATGCTCCTCATTCTTTCTTTATAGTAAATCAGATTGGTATTTTTGGAGCTGCTTCTGTATATTCACCGATCTGATGCACCTTTGAAAACCACCTTCCAGCCAACAAAAATGATTTCGGAACGATTAACATTAGTTATGCTTGGAACTCCTGGAGGAACTAGAAATTGTATGCTTTCCCAAGGAAGGTATTTTGACCAACGAACATGTGTTTCCCAACCCCTCTCCCCTTCCCAACAAATTCTTTACACCCTGACCCATCTCCTCTCCTAAATTCCCCTCCATTTCTGTATAAAATGCAATTCCATTAAAACAGCTGTGCCAGATGATGCTAGAGAAACATGTCGCCATAAGAATAAAACCTGTGGAAGAGACTAAGTGTTCTCTCTTCGTTGTTATGGCCTTCCACCAAGTAACGCCTTCGCATATTGAGTTTGGTTATGCTCGTTAGCCGAGGTATCACTGTACACCTTTCGTGGAGATTTTTTTCGCTATATCTTCAGGCACGTACTTAAAATGAGAAATGCTAAATCATACAGGAAATTTTACGAATCATCACTGTAATTTATGTACCAGCTCTGACAAGCTGCTGACTATTTCGTTTGGTATTTTTTCCCCATTACATAACTCTTATGTGAATGCTGCAGCAAACTTTCAACAGTCCTTCGTCGAGAGTTTTCTTATCGTCGATTAATTTTCATTTCCTGATCTTTAGCGAAAACGGTTTTATATTGCAATTGGAAGATTCCCATAGGTAGGATTACCAGACTTCCATTATTTCTAAGACATGCCTTTGATGTATTTTGGGCTGGGTGACGGATGTATTGCGATGTTGTATTTTTGTAGCAGGGAGATCTATTTGTAGTAATAGTGAATTTTTGTAGCCTGAGTATGTAAAAACGTATTATATTGGTGTTTTGTGGCTTGATGACGGTTGTCCTATGGTGAAAAACTAACCAAGTGGTGTACGATTTAAAAGTTACAAACAATTCAAATGAGCAACAATTTGTTATCTTCGTCGTATCACTCGTCCAAATCGATCTACAAGCGTCTTTTGATCGACGTTCTACGATAAAAATTAAGATTTGTCATGCTTTCATTAGAAATAAGCCGGTGACGCATGGCAACGTTGCCATGACCCATTGGCGGGGACTTTAAATATCTGAGATCCACGAAAGTGGGAAAATTCTGTTTAAATCGTATACCACGCCGTCAGTTTTGTCGGGTCCACCCCTGCTGCGAGGGTCGGGTGGCTGATGAGTTCCGAAGCCGAGTAAGGGTCCGGATTAGGACGGCAGACCCTCCAACTGGCTAACTGTAAAAGCCCCAGAAAACTACCAATATCCAAATAAATTAGAAAGTGAAGCTAATATCCAGAGCTCTTTGTTTGACTAGCACTACATGGTTTTTTATGTGCCATTCTACAGCGAAACGCACCAGGGAGCAGAAGCTGAGCACCCTCCGAAAGTGGGCAGGGGCTTGGAAGAAAGGCGGAGAAGAAGTGGCACTGGCCGTCGTCGGGCAAAGCCTGACCATAGGATGCTCTCTTTACACACCTCTGTCCTTCTGCCAGATCATCCATCCTAACGGATCCAGGATAGAGCCTATGGGAGACTTGGTGAAATCTTACGGGAGCGGCAACGGTCTTGGGGACTGCGGCATCACGTTCAACTCGGTATCGGCACACGACGCGGGCATCTGGAAATGCATAATTGGCGTGGAATATGGGGAAGCCGTAACTTCACTCATTGATGTGAAAGTCTACGGTAAGTTTGACCCAAATGTTTCCTCTTAGAGTCCTATATAGTTGGTCCAGAATCATCAGCCGATGAATCAGTTATTGAGATTTTGCGTCTCTTTCGCTAAATGTTGCTGTAAGTAGAAGCGTTTTCCGAAATGTGGAATTAAGAGCCGAAGTACCCGTTGGCTCTCAACGGGGAAAATAGAGATGGAATTAAATGCAGTAGTCCTATTGGGTGGATACGTAAATATAGATTTACTTAACGACAGGAATATTTAGAAGATCCATAAAAACAAATGTTTCATTAAAAAAATGAGCTGATTAATAAAACACTCTTTAACGCGTGTCCCCGCGATTCGTCAATACAAATCATTCGAGACTGCAAATGTTAAAATTTCTAAAAATATTCCTTCTCTTCTTATCGTCAATTATTGCCATTACTAGTAAACGCCCCAGTCAAGCATGACGGGACTTTAGTTTAAAAATATATCTATTATCGTATATATCTGGTCCTCCTAAGCACAAAAAAAATCCGCCGTAAGATCATAATAACTCAATATATTTCTTACCATTATTTGTAACATTTATTCTACTATTTTCAAGTCATGAAAGCCTACTTTACGTAAATTTCTTATAAAAATTATAAAAACTGATTATCCCGGTTTACTTATACGGGATAACTCAAGAAATCAACATTCAACAATGAGCTTAGTCGTCAAAGGAATGGGTTCTTTATTTCCCAAATATTTTACGAAATTTCCACGTGTTTTATCAAAACCCTCGAAAGTTCGGATCTATATAAATATTTCACGACTAAAATAAGAATCTATGCTAATTTTCCTTTCTTTTGACACTTCTCTTGATTTCGTAGGACCATTTTTATCTAATTTAATTTGGTAAAAGAAACAACCTCTGCAGGTAACGAAAACCTATTTTAAGTACATTTCTTATGGAAAAGTATACTAACTGAATATCCCTGTGCATTTATATGGGAAAACTCATTAAATCAATGTTCAACAATTGCTTTGGTCGTCAAAGGGATGGGTTATTTCCCAGAAAAATTACGAATTTTTCGTCTATTTTATCAAAAATTCTCGCTATTTCGAAATCATTTGAATGATTCACCACTAAAATAAGATTTTATGATCATTTTCCTTTATTCTGACACTTGTCTCAATTTCGTAGGACCATTGTTTCTAATTTAATTACAGTTAACAGTTTGTTTCAGATCTCTAAGTCAAGCCGTTTATGAGATAAATAGCGGGACGGACAGACGGACGGACGGACAGGCATTTGCTTTTTGTTTACATGATTCTTGCCATTACTTCTAAACAGGCCTAAATACACCAGGATAATGCATGAGCTCAGAATCGAAATCGCATTGGTCGTCAGGGGGACGGGTTGTTTAAAACCTCAAAATTTCACAAAATATTCGTACATTTTACCTAAATTCTCGCAACTTCGAAACGAAAGCAATGTTGCACGGCAATGATAAGAATCTCTGTTCAATTTCCCTTCTTTTGGTACATATCTCGATTTCATACGACTATCCTTCTAACGTAATCTTGCAACAGAGATAAAGTCTGTAACCAATAAAATTGAACTTTACATGTATTTCTTATGGAAATCTATCTGAACGACTTTGGTTCAAACCCAGCAAAGTTATCGAATGAAAAGGTGACAGTATCTCCTTCCGGGTCTCAGAGAACACGTATGCAAAGTTTGACGCAAATCGGACAAACGGTGTGGACCCCAATCTCAGACAGACAAACACACAAACCCACAGAATTTCTACTTTGTATGTATAGATAAGACTTTCCTTGATGGAGATTTTTTAGCAGCGATTAGTATTATTTTTGTCCTTATCATTTACGTCTGAGGAATTGCTGGAAGAGATCCGGACCCGCCATCCCACCTCTCGTGTGGGCGCCACTGATTTATCAGAAATTTCATTTTTATTAGAACATATGGGAACATAAACTGATAATAGGTTCTGGGGTAGAGCAGTATTTGTAACAGAAAATTTGACAGGCAGTTATATTGTCCTCCCTGTGTCAGTTTAAGTAATCACCAAGATCGGAACAATTTCTCTGAAAGAAAACAATGCAATTCATTGAAACCTCTATTGGAATTTCATTACTGAAAACTAGTGAGTAGACCATGGAAAAAGCAATGGTAATATCTAATTTGGATACGCACAGAGGAGTGAAAAAATGACTCAGTCACAACCTATCTTTTTCCATCGCCTCTTGATTCATTTTCTTACCTTTTCGTTACTACTATAAAATATCGTGCCTTCAATTCGTCACGCACGTGAAACGTGCTTAGCGTTCGAATTCATTGCGACTGATTTGAGCCCAGTCTTGAGAGAAATTCTTGCTCCGATTAGCGAAGAACACGATCTTCGTGATAAATTGATGAATGATTGAAGCAAGTTGGTGAAGAAATTCTTTACCACCAGTTGGTTTTACAAAGGAGTAATAGCTAACACCGGTGAATTCTATTAGGTGAAAGAAAAGCTTTAGATAGAAATATAATACAAATGATGAAGCAAGGAGGAATTTCCCATATACTTCGTGTTTCAGGGTTACATTTATCATTGGTAGCTATGATGCTGTTTATAGCAACAAGATTTCTGCTCAATTCATCAAATTACTTAGCTTATCATTATAACATAAAATCTCTATTGCGGCTATTTGCGCTTTAATGGGGAGCTACGGTTACTTAGCATTAACTAATATGCAAATTGCTGCTACAAGAGCGTTCATTATGACACCGATTTTTATTTATTCAATTATAAGTGAACGTTCAATGTATTCCCTGCGGGCCCTGGCGATTGCTGCTTTTATAATATTAGTTATGAATCCAGAATTTATCTTTCACCAAAGCTTTCAGCTTTCTTTTATTGCAGTATTATCATTAACTAGTGGATATGAATTTTATCTAAAGAATCAATGGATTTTAGAGAGAAGTATAGGAGTGCTTGCTTCAATAAAATTTTATTGCATTTGTAATATTTATTCCAGTCTACTTGCTGGTATAGTAACCGCGCCGGTAGTAATAAATCAATTTTACACTTTTCCCACCTATTCTATTATAATGAATCTTATAGCTTTACCTATAATGGCTTTTTTTTAAATGCCTTTATCTCTTGTGTCATTACTGTTAATGATATTTGAAATAGAAAAATATTGTATTCAATTAATGGGGTTTTTTATTAACTTAACAATTAAATCAGTAAAAGTTGCTAGCTTGTTTCCGGTACCCACCTGGTATTTTGGTCGCATAAGTAGGTTTAGCTTAATCACTTTTTTATTTGTTTTTTTTTTGGATTTACTTATGGCAACAAGATGGCGGCTCTTAGGAGGAGTAATAATGCCAACGGTTAAACTTAAAGGAGTAATAGCCACCATCAATTCTTTACCGTCACTTAGGGTTCAAGGATAGCTTATACCTTTTCTGTGGTGCATTGTTCAAGTTGAAGGAAAGTAAAAAGGGAGGCGTAATAAGTATTAGAAATTGATTTCCCAAATTGCATATTTGGTGAATGTCAGATGGTTCGTTTTTGTAAAAATTAAAAATGTATGTTTGTTAATAATTTTTCTGCACCCTACATTTCCGTATCTACGAATACTGCGTACAGGTGATACTGCTCTGGCCTTCTTTATCTCGTACCAATCACCTATCCTACACATTGGCATGATTGCTCCTTCGGGTCTTTTGAACAGAATATTTTGGATCCAACTGTGTGGTACTTACGCACTTAATTCATCGCTTGTGCAGGATCGGAACTGGAAGCTGTGAATTTGGACCGTTCCAGCGGCGGGGGAGTAGTCATACGTTGCGTAACGGTGTTTGGCGAAGCCTTGGAACACTGTCGCATCCAGAGACCCGATGGCTCCATGTTCACTGTCGCTGGAAAGGGAAGCTCGGATGCTGAAAGGTGAATTTAATGCTCGTTTTATCTAAGTGGTGAAAATAACGATAATACCATTATGAGATCTATGGCTACATTATTTAAATTTCCATTGTATTGTATTTCTGTTACTAACTCGGAGTGCTTGCTTATTTTTCTTGAGAAAGTGCTTTGAAGATTACAGTTGAGAGTTACTGCTATGTCAATTATTATACCTTCCTGATCAATTTTATCAAAGAGAACTATATCTGGTCCATTGGCTTCTAAGGTGAGATCTGATATGATATATGTATCCCAGTATTTCACACACCTTTTCTAGTGGGTGTTTTCCTGCTCTTGTATTTCTGTTACTAACTCGGAGTGCTTGCTTAGGTTATTTTTCTTGAGAAAATGCTTTGAAGAGTTGAGAGTTACCGCTATGTCAATTATTATACCTTCCTGATCAATTTCATCAATGAGAATTATATCAGGTCTATTGGCTTTAATGGGGAGATCTGTCATGATTTCTCTATCCCGGTATAATTTGTACTTTTATTTTCTAAAATGCTGATTGGTTTGTATTTATAATGTTGCGTATCGTCAGCTATCTTTTCCTTAGTAACCACAAGGTGGATAATTTTTGCCTCATTGTTATGTCTGGCAGTGTACTTGTGTCTCGTAAGTGCAGAGCATCTTCCCATGACATTTGTGTGTCATAACATTCTTTTCTGATTTTTTATGACAATCTATTTCAAGTTGTTATGTAATATGAAATAATGTATCTGTAACATTACGATTGCTTTTCAGATGCGAATTAACCTACCTTTTCCTTAAAACTTAGTGAATTACGAGTATCAGTAGGTTTATTATTATTATTAGTATCATATTCTCCTAAAAGTTCGTTTCATTATTTCTAGCTCTTTTCATATTCACTACGTTGCATTAAATATTATAATTTAAACTTAGTAATAGTTGCAAGTCGTGTATACACTTGTGTATNTCTCGAGTCCTCTATTGCCCACCTTTCCCAGGGTCCGCATTTCACGCACATCGAGGAAAACACTCAACTTAGATTTTAATATTTTTTCCTGATAACCTTTTCAAGAACTTCGGTCATGTTGATTAGAAGATTGATTGATGCCTTAAAGACATTTTACACAGGAAGTTAATCTAGCACAAATATAAAACATGAGTGAAATGAGTGGTTCTATGTTGAAAGCGGAGCGTCGGTGATATTTTTTGTTTGTGAATGTGTATTAATGGATGTGATAAAGAAAAAGGAATAGATGTATAACATAGCACGGAAGAGCTGTGCGGCTGAAACCCAAGGAATAACAGATGTGAAAAATAGCGACGTGACCAAGACTCGAACCCAGGTCTCCCACTTTCTGGGCAGGTATTCTAAACTCTGAAAAACCATGACTCGTCTCTTCCACTCTGTTTGGTAAACAAACTTGTGAGAATCTCGATAGTATCTGCAGAATTCTATATGTGTATTTTTACAACGCAACAACAACGCATATTAACTCACTTTCTATCCTTTGGATTTGGATTAATAATACGAGGGTCATCCGGAAAGTAGTACCCGTTAGTGCCGCATGAAGTGCTGACGACGCGAGTAGCCGCTGGACAAGGTCAGATAGCTTCAGTGGCTTGTCTGCCTTCTCTGAGCCAAGTTGCGTGACGCTAGCATTGCCTGTGTTGTTTCTGTGATTGTTTACAATGTTTAAAAAAATTGAGAACGCCGCCAGTTGTGAAGTGAGGGCAGTGATTAAATTCCTCAATGCAAGAAACGTTCGCCCATGTGATATTCATCGCCAATTAAAGGAGGTGTATGGAGACAATGTAATGGACGAGTCGTCTGTTCGGCGGTGGTGTCGCAAGTTCAACATGGGGAGGGGGAACACACACGACGATGAGCGTTCGGGGAGACCGTCTGTCATTACAGACCAACTGGTGAGCTCAGTTGACGAATTCGTGAGGAACGATCGGCGCGTCACAATTGATGACATCTGTGAGCATTTTCCCAATGTTTCTCGAACAATTGTTCATGAAATTGTTAAAGACCATCTGCATTATGCAAAAATTTGTGCAAGATGGGTCCCTCGCATGCTTACAGATGAGCACAAAACCAAGCGTATGGCTGCAGCACTGACGTTTTTGGGACGTTATTCTGATGAAGGAGACTCTTTCTTGACTCGCATAATTACTGGTGACGAAACATGGGTTTGTTATGCATCACCTGAGAGTAAACGACAGTCAATGGAGTGGCATCATGCTCATTCACCAAACAAACCAAAAAAATTCAAGACAGTTCTGTCCACCAGGAAACTCATGGCAACCATTTTCTGGGATCGACGAGGTGTATTGCTTATTGATTTTATGGCCCGTGGAGACACTATTAATGCCAATGCGTATTGTGAAACATTAAAGAAATTACGGCGGGCAATACAAAATCGGCGGCGAGGTCTATTGTCTACTGGTGTCATTCTCGTTCATGACAATGCCAGGCCTCATGCAGCTGGGATAACACAAAGACTTTTGCAGCAATTCAAATGGGAAACTTTCGACCATCCACCGTATAGCCCGGACTTGGCCCCTTCAGATTTTCATCTCTTTACAAAGCTTAAAGACTTTTTGGCGGGGAAAAGATTTGACAGCGATGAAGAACTTAAAGAAGGAGTGACCCTGTATCTCAATGAGCTGGCGGCGGAGGACTATGCAGCAGGAATACAGAAACTTGTCACACGTTATGACAAATGCCTTAATTTGCTTGGAGATTATGTTGAGAAGTAGTTTAAAGTATCCTCTTTCAAATAAAATTTTTTATGTTTGTTAATATTTACTTTTGTGTCTTTATTTCACGAACGGGTACTACTTTCCGGATGACCCTCGTATTTCAGCTGAAGAATTTTGAAATTTGGCGTGCAAACTCGGGATTAGAAAGGCGAAGTTCTTTGGAAAGAAGAATAACTTCTAATATACATATTTACAAAGGTTTAAAATCCACAGATACTGTCATTTTAAACTCGAAATCCACTTGAGCGTAGCTTTTTATGAGCACATGATATTAAAAACACAAATGTAAAGGCCTTCAAATACATTTTCTGCGCTTATTAATCGTTTCAAAATATTTGAGCACCTAATTATTCTAATCCTAGTAAATTCCGACGGCAGCCACTGTACCAATATAGATGTTTGTTATGAAAACTTAAGGTAAATATCGATACTAAGTTAGGGAGGGAGCCGCTGCATGTTCATCAATGACATTCAGCAAAGATAGCGACATCTCAATTGCACCATCCGTAAAAATTCTCTCCTTTTCCACTTCGAGGACACGTACCATAGGTCCATCACTCACGTTACCAATGGATGTCCAGTTTCATAACAGGTTCAAGAAAGTTATCAGTCGGTAATACTTATCGTTATCACTTTCATGAACTTTCGTTGCGGCTCTTTTGTGTGGAAAAGTAAACCCTACTCGATATCATTAAGCGATTTTCTTTACTCCGTTTAGCAACATAAATTATCTCTCCTTTGTTATATTTATCTTTAACCGTTTATACAATACCTCGCAATGAGTACTCATCGACTTGGTTACCAATCTGCTGCACTTGGCGGAGAACACAAGATACTTTATCGTGCCACTCATATTTGACACTAAAATAGGGATAAAATCGATGTGCATAGGTGTAACTTTGTGGAAAGCCATATGAATAAGCAACGCAACTTCGTATTTTCCACAGGATTTATTAACACGACCGATTTCACTTCCGTGGAAGCATCATCAGGTATGGGTGTGTTAATAAATCCTGTGGAAAATACAAAGTTGTGTTGCTTATTCATTCGGGATAAAACTTACGGGCTGACGAAAAATTACCCAAGCAATGGCATGTAGAAGGGGCGACGGGACCAATAATAAATCCTCCTAAGATTTTGGCATATATCTCTACTAGAGATTTGATCGGAGTCTTTCCTACTTTGCTAATAGCTTTGCGTTTTTTATTGACACTTCCGGATACTGTTGCTGCTAAGATAATGATACTCAAAAGTAATGTGAAATATTGACTCATAATCACAATTTAATACGTCAGCATACGGAATATCCATAATTAATTCTTACTGATGTTTTGTGACCAATGTAAGTTGGGCAACGAAGTCATTAAACACTGGTTTTTCAAAAGCTTGCAAAATAATTATGTTCGCCTATCGGGCGGACAGGCTGGGCGCGGTTGTGATTAAATTTTATGTAATTCATAAAGTGCCTTTCTGACTTGTTGATCTAGTAACGAAATCAAATTAAAGCTTGCAGTTGTTGCAAGCGGAAAGGTACAAAGAAACATGGGAGGTATAGAGATCTGAATAATTTTCTGCTCTGCAGAAGTTGAAAATAAAAGAACTTTACATATTTCCTATCCTTTGCATTGGGAATTTAAAATAACGGCGTCAAAAAAGATTTTCGCGAGAGGAAGTGATATTTTGTGAATGAAATTTTCCATCTGAATGAGTCGACTTTTAAAATTCGGATTTAGATTTGTACCCCGCAAGCCGCCATTGGCGTTTGGCAGGGGGTGTATTAACACCTTAACTAATCTACTCTTTTAGATTCTCTGATGCTATTCGGAAAGAACGACAAGAAGCAACTATCTGTTTCAGCGATTATTTCCTTGTAATGCTTGTCGTCGCCTCTCCAAGATCGCGCTCGCTGTTTACCGGAATGACAATATCCTTTACTTCACCTAAAAAATCTGGACCGATGAATTTTTCGAAAAGCTTTCGTCGGTAATCACATCTTCTCTCCTACAGCGAGTGCCACCCGAGTGATTTTATCATGGCCGTAACGCTACTGTCGAACATGAATTCTCCACTGACAACACGGGGTGCTCTACCACCCTACCATCTCTAAATCTGAGACCAACACTACTTCATGTGGATTCCAGATTGTGCAGCAGTATTCTAGACTTGGCCAAATGAGGGAAAAGTACGAAATTTCGCTGCTCTAGATGAGCATCCTCTCAGCGTTCCACTTGTATGCTAAAATCTTGCATACAGTTTACTTGAGTGACAATCGAGGGCGTTCATTTCTTAAACCACTGCCTTTAAGGTAATAGGTATATTTGGACAAATATGCATACACCGATAGTAAATTGATAATATATTTTAGCTTAGTCACTGCACTCACGTGATAGCATATAAAATATATTTTATACAGTCTCGTTGCGTTATCTCTCTCCTCGATTTAAGTTCGATCGCATCAAATCCACGATCATCAGAGTTGATTAAAATTCGCTAGCAGTAAATACAGTTATTGCAATGTGGATCGATATCATTGTTGTGTGCAAGTCATTACTATTAGATTATGCCTTGTAATCAGATTATATCGTATTTCACGCGGCTAGGCCAATATAAACAGATGCTATCACTCACAAAAAATGTCTGAAAAAGAATTAAACTCGGCTGGAGTGCCTTCGGTAGAAACGGGTACTTTCTTAAGTCAGGATTGCCAATATGTTTTTATTGAAATATTTTCGTTAAGTAAAGGGAACTGGACTCTAGAGGTCTCGATGAAGGAATCAGGAAATAATTGGTAAAATCTTTGATGTGGAATGGTTCATTGTATGGGTGTGAAACGAGGACCTTCAGAAAGGAGGACATCAAAAGATTGATCGCGATGTTGGTGTTGTGTAGTGAGAAAAGGAAGTTGAGTTGATAAAAATCAAACACGGAAGTGCTAGAAATGGTGGAAGAAGAGAGGATTTTAATGAAGTAATTAAGCGCCGACAAAGGAAATGGGTGGGCCAATATAGTAAATAAATAAATAACGTCTTTATTTTGGGCGAAATTGAAACTTTAAAGTCTCCTATTCCATTTAAACCATCGTCAATATTTAAAAAAATTTTAATTAATAATAATATCAAAGAGTTAAAAATAGATAATAAAAGTTAACTTAAGTTGAATTAAGACAAAATTGGAAATATTTAGCTGTGGATTTAAAAACCTAAGTGAGGCCTAGGAAAAAAAATATATCCACAGCAGGAAAACACCCACAAAAAAGGGGGTGTGAAAAACCTGCGCAAACCTACTGAGAGTAATGACTAAGAGATTTAGAAACAAAAAGCTGGGAAAAAAATATCTAGCCTGGAAATAAGAACATGATTAAAATGACAAACAAATACATAATAATGCCTTAATAAGTTTTCACGGACACTAAGTTTCGATAAAGTTTATGATTAGTCAATGAACTGAGTCACTACTACTAGTAATATCATATGCAAAAGTACTGAGAGGGATTGCTGAAGAATGTAATTGTGGGTAGAATACAAGGGAAAAAGCAGAGGGGAAGATAGAAACAAAAGATTTTAGATGACATAAAGGGAGGAATATTATTAGTTATTAGTATTTCGTTACCCAGCAACGAAAGAAATGGCATTGAATAGGGAATATTAGGGCACATGAACCTACCGAGAGGTGGAACACTCACGTGTGTACGTATCAATGCATCCAAAGAATACATGTATTTTCTTCTATTCCTTGAAAAGTATTTTAACATTTTAATTTTTGGGGAGCTTGCATATACGATTTATATTCCAAACATTGACGCTTCCTACCCACTCAGGGGCCCTGGTTACAAATTTTAGCTTAATCAGCTCACTGTTTTTTTCTCGACAGCTTTGACTCTGAAATCGGATACCAAACTGTTGGCAACTTCAGCGATGGCGTTTGTTCTGTAACTCTGCCGTCAGTGAGGAGCTCAGACGTGGGTGTGTGGAGATGCATCGGCCGCATCGCTGGACAATCGAGGGAAATCACGGCGAAGTTCACTCTTCGATCAACAGGCAAGTGACCGTTACATTCAAAGAGACTGATTTACTCAATGAAATCATGCAGCTGTACTAGAAGCCCATTCTCTTTACCATACTTTGATGGATGGAGTATTTTTCGTTCGTATATTGACACAAGATAAGTTAAAATGCATCTTTCATTTAATTTTGTCTCAGTCTTGCTCTTACTTACTTAAGTGTTCTACCTTTCGGTAGGTCCATGTGCCCTAATATTCCCATTTCAAAGCCCTTTCGTTCGTTACCTAGTAACTCACCCCACCCTTTATGTCAACTAACATCTTTTGCCTCTGCCTTCCCCTCTGTCTTTTCCCTTACATTCTACCCACAATTAAATTCTTCAGCAATCCCTCTCCTCTCAATATCTGACCCACCCATTTCTTTCGTCGGCGCTTAATTACTTCAATTGAAACCTCCTCCCCAACCATCCCCAGCACTTCTATGTTTGTTTTTCTATCCACCCAACTTACCTTTTCCATTCTACGCCAGACCCATATCTCAAATGCCTCCAATCTTTTGATGTCCTCCTTTCGTAAGGTCCGTGTTTCACACCCATACAGCAAAACACTCCATACCGAGAATTTTGCCAGATTCCATTATCGAGACCCTTATTCATCAATTCCCTTCGCTTCACAAAAGCTTCCCTGAGCAATGCTACTCTTTTTCGAACCTCATCTCCACATCTCCCATCCCAAGATAGAACACTATCCAAGTACGAGAATTTCTAGTTTCTGTTTCACCTGTTCTAGTTTCTCCCCAGCCACCCTGACTGTTAACTTAGCCTTCTTTCCCTTAGTAAATCTCATTAAGGGCAGTCTTGCTTGTGGCTGCAATTCCATGTTGAATAATGGCATTCGTTGAGATCTATCCTCAATGAATGCCATGAAAAGAGCCATTTATTATGTTATTTATTTATTTATTTAGATAATCTTACAAATAGAGCAATGTTCCGGTGGTAAGATTTGGAGAAAGTAATTTCCACCCTCACCTAAAAATACAACACAAAACAATGAGGCTTTCGGATACACTAATACTCTTGTCAATCATACAATAATAATACAGCATACACAATTAATCAAATCAAATTTAGCTCTCCAAAGTTCATCACTTAGATGAAGTCTTTCACCACTATTGTACTATACATATTAATCAATTA
>KZ308537.1:421792-477370 GCA_000376725.2 Ladona fulva
TATATATATATAAATCTAAGTTAGGCTGAATCGGTTTTTGGATGATGACTTAAAAAACAGATTAGAGGCATATAAGGATCCATTGAATCTTTTAGGCTGAATTAAGCTAAGTTAGGCTGGATGAGTACGTAGGACGATGACTTAAAAACGGATTATAGGCCCGTACGAAGATTTTTACGAAGAGACCGATTCTCGTGTGTATATACCATTGTGATTTCACTGAATTAGCGATGTAATTTAATAGCTGGCAACAACACAATGATGACACAGAAGTTATCATTGTAGTTTAAACTTGAACATTTCAAGGTTATCAGCATAAAGAATATCGAGAAGACATGCCTTTTGAAATACTTTAAAAATCAAAGATTTAAATGTTAAAAATATCCCGTGAAAGATTTATATATTAAAAATATCCTGTAAATCTAACTCAAAATTTGCTGTAAAAATGGTTTCGGTAATTTCTTACCTATAATACCTGATGCGTGTCTCTGAAATTGGGTACAATTCTCATCAAGGAGACTTTTTCCGGGACTTAAACATGCGGGACATAAAATTGATATGCGGGACTGTACCGCCTAGTCTGGGACAGTTAGCTGGTTTACCCCAGGGGAAGAAACCTATGAGGGAGAATTTCGTTCGTTTTCAATATTATTATATCGGAAGTAATTATTCTCATTCTTACTTATTGTCATTAGTCCTTGGACTCCTCTATGAACCTCAAGGGTAATGTGGTAAACTCAAAAACTATCATGAAGGTGGCCAATTAGTCATTCAACATGAACTATGAAATTTCTACAAGAACGCCTACCAATTAACCAATACAGTTGCATCATTCCTTTTTGCCTTCGTTTAAATGTGTATTTGATATTACTGACTCGGTACATTTACTAATTGTGAACTTTTATTGAAAAATAGAGAGAGTGAAACGTTATTAATGTATTTATTTGTCATGTTAACCATGTTTTTATTTCCAGGTTGCAATAAGGGAATCTGTTTTACTACCTTTTCTATGTTATTCTCAGTAGGTTTTTCACACCCTCCTTCTTTTTGGGTGTTTTCGGCTGGGAATATTTTTTTCCCTTAAGTTTTTAAATCCACAGCTAAATCTTTCAATTTTTTTTCGGCTTAAGCTAACTTTTATACTTTTATTATTACTTTATTCACTTTTTTACATTGATTAATACATTAATTAATTAACGATCGGTTAAATGGAAGAGGAGATACTAAAGTCTCAATTTCCCCCAAAATAAACACGTTATTTATTTATTTAAAACTAGTTTATTCTGTTCAACTGATATTCATGAAATTTCGTCTTAACCAACATAGAGTTATTAAACAACTTCCCTTTAATATCCTTATTTAAACAACTTTAATAGATTGTGGAAGGTGTAAAATTAACTTCTCGTTGATTAAAATTTAATAATAATAATGAAAAATGTTAATTCGCGCACAAAGGGATGTCGAGATACCCGTGGTAGCACTTGCAGTCTCATAATGCAAAAATGCAATGTTAATATGCAAATACTCGCGAAATCGCCTTATTAACGCAAATCGTAACTCTCACTGTTCCGAAAGAGCCGACTATGATCGAAAAAATGGCACTCGATTGATAAATGTGCAAATATAGTACGCTTTTGCAAAATACGTTGGGTGATCATTAATACAACATCCGTGTGTCCTTCCATTCATCTGGTGCAGTAAATAAAGCTGTATAAATTCAATGCAAACCTTGACAGTGGCGTACCTCGTGGCAAGGTCGTGCCTTGACACTTTCGGAAAGACAACTCTCTCTTTCATTCGACTTTTCAGCCCTTCAGACCTTCTGAGAATACTCGGTTACAACTGAAGTAGATTTATTATGTCTCGTAGAATATTACACGTAAAAACTACGGTGTGTGCTTTTGAAACATGGGCAAAATAAATCGCTATTTTTTTCAGTCTAGCAGTTACCATGACAACAGTTCCCTCTCTTTTTTTCGTCTTTGGGCGGTAAAAAAATTATTGCGGGGTCTTAGTTCACGTAGCTACACACTGTTGCTAAGGAAGGGTTGCACCATGCGATTCCAAGAAAAAAAAAATAATAATAAAGGACTTTATTCATGGCGAGATTGAGACTAACAAGTCTCTTCTTACATCTAACCCTTCGTCATATGAGACAAGAAAAGAGAGAGATAGCTTACAAAAGTACAATGAAGAAAACTACTTTGTGGATTAAAAACCTAAGCTAAAAGCTCAGGGAAAAAGTTCCACTGCAGGAAAACACCCTCAAGAAGGAGGGTGTGAAAAACCTGCGAAACCTACAGATAGAAAACTAAATTTGATGATGAAAGTAGATTAATAGAGTTATAAAAGACATGAAGACAAATCAATAGAAATAAACAAAAAAGAAAGAATAACAAAATAGAGGTATAAAAGAAAAAATTGCAACATTGGTAATGTATTTGTGAAAAACGTCGCTAAAGGCTTTCGAAATTTCCAGTAAATAGTGGGTGTCCGACAAATTAGTCGGGTTGCACTTAAAAAAAAGTATAACACGGCCACCCAAGCACGCAGCTTGGAGAACCCTAACTCTGGCCCGCGCTTTAAAACAACCTCGCTATAACCAATTACTCAAAAATAACGCTCCAAGTAAAATATCTAATCATTATTGAAGAGATACTGTCCTTAATGCAATGCGGAATGGATTGCCGAAATTAACGTTCTTGAATTTGTCCAAATATTACAAGGAAGCGAATAAAATTATAACTATTTTTTTTATTTAACGTTCCGCAAAACGATATTTTGTGACAGTACCATACGAAGCGTGTTATTTACTGATTACTTTGTTGTACAGAATATTTTCGGTACTTTTCCATGTAATCTACCTTCCGCAAGCATTTAGCGAGGAAATAGAAACAATTTTTACCTTAACTTTGGACATAAATGATTTGAAACCCTCAGACTATTTTATTAAGCAAGAGAAATTATTTAATTTTCCTAGATAACCCAACCCAACTCATAATAAAATCAAGGCGGTAAATGACTCCCTGGCCGGTCGGTCACATATTGAAAGTGCCGAATGTTCTGCGTAACAATAACGATTTGTGTAAAATGCTTATGATAACAATTGCGGGAAAAATCTCTATTGAGTAATGAATGATATGGACAAAATTGGAATCTGCCATAAGAGTTATGTGGGATGAAAGGTTGATTGACGTCATTAAAGTTTGGATGGTGAAACCAATAAGAGATGTATTACAAAATACAGTACAGTGTCCGTGGGATAAACTTATTAACAGTAGAATCGGTGAAATATCTAGGAGTATCTCCCACGAATAACTCAACATGGAGTACCCACATCCATAATATATGCGGAAAAACACTAAAGAAACTCGGCTTCGTTAGGAGAATAGTCGGTCGGAAAAGGTTCGCGAGCGATGTTCTTTTGAGTTAGTAAGGCCTCATCTTGAGTATGCGTGTAGTGTTTGGATCGATAAGTGTTGTATTCGGGAATTAGAAAAGGTGCAGCGAAAGGCGATACGTTTTGTGAAGAATTGCTACGATAAATCAGTGAGCGTTACTCAGATGCTCCAGGATGCAAGAAAGGAATCTTTAGAAGTTAGAGGATTTCAATAAAGGATCAATTTACTGGATAAATTCAGAGAAAGCACGTTCACAGATGATGTAGGCAACAAAATGTTTCCTCCATGTTACATGGGCCGTTCTGATACTACGAGGAAGATCAGGGACACATTTTAAAAGGAATCGATTCAAGAATTAATTTCTTTCGCGAACGATACGGAAAAGTAATCGATTAGGGAAGTAGAGTCATGGTGCATGCACCCCCTGCCACACGCCGAAAGGCGGATTGCAGGATCCTTACATAGACATAGAATAAATCAGAAAACAAGATGTCTTCGCCAATATTAAAGAGCATCTGACATTCAAGGTAAATATCTTCATTGTCTTTACAAATTCGATCCAATTTTCAATTCAAAGATGCGGAAGGAACAAATTTATTAAATCAAGAAGATAGTTTTTCACAGCCTAGGTTTGAATTTATTCTGAAAAACTGCAGTTATTCTAAGCAAATATAGTAGCCAATCTAAAAGAATATAAGGCATCGAAAATAAAGACCCAAATCTTATATACCCTGATCTTCAATCATCTCTCCTTCAGTTGTTTTCGGATATAAAATTAGGAAATAAGCTTGTGTATCTCCTTCCCGTACATCTAGAAGAAACAACATCCCAAACAAACACTTAACGTTTGGATTCTCGGGATACAAATCTGTTTCGCTACGCTACGTTTTGTACTAGGAAGAGAACCTCAGTTCACGACGAGTATGCAAATGAATGAAAGTGCGTGCGCTGGCCTTCGAGCCATATAATGCGTCCGCTGTTTCAGACGTATGTGCTTTGGTTGATGTCATTCTTCGCGCAAAAGCCTTACAACTCATCCCCTCCTTTCGTCAGTTCGCTAAAGCCGCAAGGAGCTGATGTACTTTCGGGCCAATGTAAAACACATTCATATATTTTTATTTTTCCCCTCATGTCCTCCTAAAAATTCATTACTAGATTCTAACATGAGAGACTCAAACACTGACGGTGGATAATTGCGTACAACATTACATTTACATTAACGGTTTAGTGGATAATGTTAATTGTAAGGTTAGCCGATGATACTGTTATTTAGAGAGAGGGCGTTTCACAGGATGACACCGTTTGTTTACAGAACGATCTAAACGTTATTTCAGGTTGGTGCAGTGATTGGCAGCTCGACTTGAATGCAAAGAAGTGCGTATCAGTGTCTTTTACGCGTTCTGCAATTGTTACCCGCACAGCGTATCATATTTCAGGACATCCTATGGAGTTCCTAAGACATCATAAATACCTAGGAATTACGTTCTGTAGTAGTTTTTCATTCAAAGAGCATATTCGAAGCGCAGTAGGAAATGCGAATGGATGCAAAGGTTAGCCTGTAGGATTCTAAGGGAATGTTCATCGAGAGTAAAGGAAATAGCGTAATTTTCCGTAATTCGACCTCTCCTCGAGTATTGTTGTGCAATTCGGGATCCTCACGAAGTAGAATTAGTCTCCAATCTTGAGATGATAGAGCGGCTACGTTTGTCAAGGGAGATTTTAGATTCGACCGTAGTATTTCGACTATCCCTCGGGCGGACTTCGCTTAGGGATAGAAAACTAGGTTACCGACGTAAGCTTTTCGAAAAGTTTGTCACTACAGATCTCGTCGACGAGATAGCTGATATTGTTATTCCAGTTAACGACGTGCGCGAGCTCCGAGAGACAACTAAGAAGCGATTTAGAGAAGTGATTGCCAGGACGAATAGTTACTTCTGGTCGTTCTTTCCTAGAAGTATTAGAGAAGCTAATAGAAGTTAGGGTGTCATATTCGGTGTTTTTACACCTGTCACGCGCCACTGGCGGGTTGCACGGTTTAAATGTAAATGTAAATGAAAATGTAAGCATACATGCCCCGACCAAGAAGACCGGATAAGCCAGGATCTTGGGGTTGGTAGGGTAGCATGCTAATCGCATCGCCAACGTGGTAAAGAGCAATACACCACATATCATTCAAGCTTTCATCGGCTTAATATTTCCTTAAAATTATTCTCATTTCTTCTAATCCGAGTTTTCGTTTCGTTTCAGGTGTAACCGGTGCTTCTGTTGGCGTGATAACCAGCGTGGTGGTGTTGGTAGTCTTACTTATAGGGGTCGGCGGATTTCTGTTTGTTCGATACAGGAGGAGACGTACCAGAGGAATACTCCCTCCACTCCAAAGAGCGCCTCCTGCACCACCAAGGGACAGGAGGAGCAGCGAGGAAGATGAGGCCACTTAGACTGAGCTCTCAAGGACGTATTATACTTAAAGACTGATTTGCGTGCCAAATATATTTAGGAAAATGTTATGACTGTGATTTCCCTTTAATGTCAAAATGAATTTTTCTTGGTATTTTTGAATAAATTCGTTTTTTACAAAACTGCCAATTCACCGTATAATATAATAATAATAATATAAATAATATTTAAGCGTCTGTAGCAACCAAGCGTTGTTTATAGCAACGTAGATGCTCATGAATGTTGACGTGAAAGAAAAGGGATTGGTGTAAGTGTGTAACTTGAAATTCCATCAGTTAATTTAAGATAACGAAGCCTAAGCTAAGATTAATGCATAGGAAGCAAAGGCTTATTCATTCCCGTTTGAAGAAACTTAAAGCATGTGGTGCTAATATAGAGACAGAGCAGCAAAGATATAGAGACATGCGTAAGCTAATCAAGGAAGAAGCTCATAACGAATTTCAGGAATATAGATCTAAAACCTTATTAGAATCATTAAGCGGCGATCAGAAAGAATTTTGGTCATATGTGCGTGAAACTCGTGGAGGTCAGTCTTCCGTCCCCAGCCTAATCAACGAGGATGGAATCGCTATTAAAGAATCGATCGAAAAAGCGAACTTACTTAATCAGCATTACCGGAAATGCTTCAATGTAGACAACGGATTCGTTAATGATTTTACTAGGCGTATCGAGTCGGAAATGTGCCCCATCGAGTTATCAGTGGATGGAATAGAAAAGTTATTGCGAGAGATTGAAAGGAATAAAGCCCCGGGACCCGAAGGAATCCCAGCAGTAGTCATAAAAACTTTAGCTTATGAGATTGCTCCCCTTCTCCTCGTCTTCTACCGGAAATCGTTAGATAAATGTACTGTTCCCATATCATGGAAAACAGCGTACGTCACTCCAGTACCTAAGAAAGGACGCAACTTAAAACCCGATGATTATAGACCTATCTCGCTCACCTCGATCTTCTGTAAAATAATGGAGCATATCATTGCGAGTTCAATAATGCGCTTTCTGTCTGAGAATGGAGCAATTAGCCAAAACCAGCACGGATTCCGCAAAGGGAGGTCATGCGAGACTCAGTTAACCCTTTTCATAAACGACCTAGCTAAAGCAGCAGATAAGGGTGTTAGAACAGATGCAGTATTTCTAGACTTCAGGAAAGCCTTCGATACCGTACCTCATGTAAAGCTAATTCAAAAGCTAAATGCCTACGCGATCGACAAAAAAGTAGTCGGATGGATCGAATCCTTTCTCGAAAATAGATCTCAGCGAGTTGCATTAGACGGAATTTTATCCGATGAAGTACTCATCACATCAGGAGTTCCGCAGGGTAGTGTTCTAGGGCCGATTTTATTTCTTATCTACATCAATGACATAGTAGATAATGTAAGGAGCAGGATTAGATTATTTGCCGATGATACCCTCATATACAGGGCGATTACGTCAGATGAAGATAGCATAATCCTTCAGAACGACCTAAACGTTATATCAAAATGGTGCGAAGACTGGCAGCTTGATTTAAATGTAAAGAAGTGCGTTGCTATGATTTTCACGCGTTCCATGAATGTTAACAGCTTGCAATATGAAATATCAGAATATCCCTTAGAGTTCGTGAGTCATAATAAATATCTAGGAGTTACAATTAGCAGTAGTTTATCATTCAAAGAACATATTCGTGATCTTATAGGAAAGGCTAATAAAATGCAAAGATTAACAAGTAGAACTCTTAGAGGATGTCAATCAAGAGTCAAGGAAATTGCTTATTTTTCTTTGGTCAGACCCAATCTCGAATACTGCAGCGCAGTGTGGGATCCACATGAAGTAGGTCTAGTCTCAGATTTAGAGATGGTTCAACGTAGAGCGGCACGTTTCGTTAGCGGAGATTTCAGATTCGATAGCAGCGTTACGGCCATGATAAACTCCCTCGGATGGAGTTCACTACAGGATAGAAGATCAGAATACAGACGGAAGCTGTTCGATAAATTCATCAGCCCAGAATTTTCAGACGAGGTCGAAGACATTATAATTCCAGTTCAAAACGAACGCGATCTACGAGAGGCGTCGACCAAGCAATATAAGGAGATAATCGCTAGAACAGATAGCTACTTCTGGTCGTTTTTTCCTCGGAGCATTAGAGAGGCTAACAGGATAAATTAGGTACGAATATTTGGTGTTGATACACCCCCTGCCATACGCCAATCGGCGGCTCGCGGGGTAAAATTCTAAATCTAAATCTAAAATCTAAAGATATTCTCTGTGCACTGGTACGTTATAGTAGATAGCATTTTCATTTATTTGTATTTGTACTTATAAGATAGTATTTTTTATAACTAATCTTAGGGATTAAAGTCGAAAGTTGGGAAGTTATTTTATTGTTGATTTCATAGATATAATTGACAACATTTTACCTATAGTCATTTAGTTATCAGCAAATTATTCGAAAATTATCCGGACGTTTACTAGTTACAACATACTATATTTTACGAGTAGAACGGAAAGATTTCTAATGGTAAAGAATGGCCGCTTTAGTACTTCCTTCTAAATGGCCTTCGGAACTAAAGAATGCGCTCTGAAGAGCAGAGAAAGTGTTATGAATTATCCTCTGAACTCTACAGCAAGACATGAACACATTTGGAATCAGATAGTAGAAATCGAAATAAATGCTTTTATTTCGTAATAGTCATTAGGGCAAGGTTGTGGCTAACGAATCTCTTCTTCAACATGTAACACATCGTCTTCGAGGAATTGAAAAGAAAGATAGAGCGAAAAATAGGACAAAGAAGGAAATCACTTTGTGGGCATAAGAACCTTTACATGAATATCAGAAAATACCCTCGCTTGTACCTACTAATAAGTCAATTTAATATCAGGAATGCCGATAGAAACGTCTAAAATTGTAACACGCATATACGATGCGTATGAATTTGAATATTTGATTTAATGTATTCCAGGGAAACAAAATATGTCGATAATCGATGGACGAATCCTTAACTATGTAAAAATATTCCATGATAGATACTTTAACACCGTAAAAATTCCACTAGCTTTACTTAACAGGACCAGTTCCTAATAACTTATAGAGATCGCTAGGAAAGCCGTGTATTTAACCTAATGTTCACTCTACATTGGTCGAAACTAATAAACCTTTAGAAAGTGAAAAAAGCAAGTGAAACGGAAGGATTATTTTCTTCTATCCTTGAAGGTTTTCAATTATAAAACACCATTGAAAACCCATACAATACAGCATAAAACTATTACACAAATGAGAAATGAAGTTGGGTATACACAGCAATGGTTGGATCAAAACGTCTCAGCAGAAACAGAAAAACGACAAATAATTAAGAAATTCAATAATTTTATTTCACTGTCTTCTAAGATTTCCATTACATTACATTTTTAATCGATTACTCCAAAAAATAATTCCGGAAGATGATCCACACGATAACTTTAGTAAATTAGTGAAGAACGTCCTCGTCACGAGAACAGTTAACATCCATGATAAAAAATCCATTTTCATCACAATATACTTCATAACATGCGTACATAGATAATTATGCACCCTGAAAGATATTTTCTCTCGTATTATTTGAACGCTTTGAAGAAAACACGATTATCACAAAACATATATACGTAGTACACACATCGAAATATTGACAGCGAAAGAATTTCTCCACCGCTCACCAGTTTGAAGTACGTCGTCAGATTTGAGCATTTTGTGGAATGTTTGGTCTTTACACTTTATGACCTTAAATCACAGATTAGAACGTGAGAAAAGCTGGACTATCTGTGCAGACGCAGCTTTTTTCACTCTTCGGATACCCGATTCTTCGTTGCAGTGGAACATTAAAAAAATACTCTGCCCCACTGCCCTCCTATGAAAGCACTTCCTCCTTCGAGGATCGCAACGTACAAAATCTTTAACTCCAAGAATAACCCTAAAGGATTGAAGCATTGCTTGGAACGTACTGCCTTATCTTTGTACACGGAACCTTTGCTTGTCATGCAATGGATGACAAATGAGCATCTGCAAACATATGCGGAAGTACAAAACACAAACCTACTTTTAAAAAACGAGCTGGAAAGAGTGTGCAGCAAAAGATATCTCCAAAAATATCCGCTCATGCAGAGGTACAGCAATATAGTTTCTTCGTAAAACAATCGAAAAATAATTTCATTGAACATTAATTAATTACTGAGTACAAAATAGCAGCCCGTATTCATAAGTTATTGTTTAAAGATAAATATGGCTTAGATTCGACTGAATCCGTTGGTAGTCCATTCATACACTCGTTACAATTCTTTGGCCGAACGATAATACCAGAGACTTCAACAGTCAACTAAGCGGAGTGATTTGTCAACAGCACCATCTGCAGCGATTGCAGATGGGCTCGCCTGGATCTTCCCCTCATACGTCCCCTCCAGCCTCTTTCTGCTTCTCCTGGTGCTTATGCGACCCTTCAAAGGCCTCTTCAATTTCATGAAGAGTCCTTCCCTTGGTCTCCGGCAAGAAGAAGTACAGCAAGGCTGTGCCTATCAAAACAACAACACCGTAGACGCAAAATGATCCACCCATCCCAAGATTACCGAAGAGAGCTGGAGCGGTCTTCACAACGGAGAAGAAAGCGAGAAACCCTACGCATGAGGTAACTCCAGATCCCAGACCACGTCCGGCCACTGGGAAAACCTCTCCAGTCATCACCCACGGCAGGGGAATGAGACCAATGCTGGAGGCAAGAACATATATCACCAGACACACCACAGGAGCCCAAGCCCAGACGTGGGCTGCCAAGTCCAGAGCCTCTTCTGCAATAGCGGGCAGACTCCAAGAGTCCGTCACGTTCTCCGCAAGAGTGGAATTTTCGGCTATGATCTCAGATAGGTTAAGGGAACTGTTGCCGGAGTTTATGGACGGTACAGCTGCGGACGGCCCAAGAGTGAGGAAAGCAGCCAAAGCAAGGAGGGAAGCTGCGGAAATGATACCGGACACGAAAGCCACTGGTCTCCTACCACAGCGGCGCAACAGTATGCAAGCTACGATGGAAGCAATAACCCGAGCCACGTCCACCAGTCCGGTGGCCATGTACTCGTTCACGGTGGCCACGCCTCCACTGGCGGTTGCCTTGAAAATGTCCACGGTATAGAAAGTCACGGCGTTCACACCGCACCATTGCTGGACGAAGAAGAAGAAGTTCATGATGAAGAAGGGTTTGATGAACGAGGGTCTCTTGAGGAGGGCGCCCCAGTCACTGAGCCACTTCCTCCATCTGGAAACAGGTTCTTCCTTTGCGAAATTTCCTCCGACAGAAACCTCTTCCAGCCGAATCTCTTCCTTCTGTGGACTGCGACTAGCCATTGCCTCCAGCTCCTTCTCCGCTTCGGGACCGGTTCCCCGGAGAATCCGGAAAACTGCGGCAGCCTCTGCCATCCTGCCCTTAGACGCCAACCACCCTGGGGTCTCCGGTGAGATGAAAGTCATCACCGCCGCCACTAATGGCACTAGGGTGGCAATACCCGCAGCAGTCCTCCACGGCAGCAGAGCGCCTATCAGGTGAGACAGAGCCACGCCGATGGACACCGCTAAAGACACTGCCGCAAGCAGCAACCCTCGATGTGCGGGAGCTGCTGTTTCGCCAATGTAGACCATCCCCGGGGCCCCGAGGAGGCCCACTGCGAACCCGGAGAGGGCGCGACCGAGACAGAGAGCAAGGACGTCCGGAGCGGCGGACTGGAGGGCCCATCCGAGGGCAAAGGGAATGCAGAGAAGGATGATGGTGAGACGACGGCCGATTTTCTCCATCAGAAGACCTCCCAGAAGGCAACCAGGAGCCATGGGAAGAGCTGCTGTGCTTGCTACAAAAGAAGGCAGACAGTTTAGCTTATTATAGTGCTTACGAATCTGTAGTGTTTAAATAATTAAGTCCTACACTATACCATTTCATTACTGTACCTAATATTTCATGCTTCCATACTGATAATTTGATTGTCGTATTCAACCTGGAAGCACGATCAAATTCTTCTGTTTCCAATTTTCTTAAAATTGCTAAATAAATGTCCTTTCTTCCAGCATTTACATGCTAGTACTTGTGGTAAGCTTCAGCTTAAGAACTATTTGAAGCATTCCGTCTTGTTTCTTTATCAAAACTTCTTCACGACATAACCAGGGAGAAGTGAAATTCCCATTTCTCGAGTAATTCTTGACACAAATAATCTATAAGGGAAATTAGAGCTAAAAATTTTGCGAAATTGGCCATGCTTTCCGATCTCATCCTCAGAAAAAATAACACCAGAGATTCCGACAGTTAAAAAACAAAACGTGATCTACCTCTCTCGCTCTCTCCACAAAGCTTCCAGTAGTAGTAGTAGTAGTATTGTTAAAAGTGCTTCGACAGCTTAGGTCATTTCGCACGTGAGCCCCCACCGGGATTCGAACCCGGGATCGCTTTCACCAAAGTCGAACGCGTTGCCCACTTGGCTATCTGGGAGCCCTAAAAAGCTTCCACATAACATTCCAGTTGTGCTACATAACCAGTAATTCAACATTATCTGGTTTAGTTACACATACCGTTCAAAATTCGACGGTGCAAAAAGAGACGTTTGCGAGATGACGTAGAGTAAAACCACATCTCGATGCATAAATCATTTGATATGACACGAAAATTTCGCAAAAATGCAGTCAACCGCGAATTTGTGAAGTCTACCCGGAAATCCGTGGTGTAAGTTCAGCATTAAAAGTTTTTCAGATAGTAAATTGGCTCTTTGTATCCGTTTTGAAACAAAAAATGAGCATATGTCACTCCTTTATACAACTAGAGAGCTACTTCACCGTCTTGGACGAGATATGCTGGCGGTTACGAGGCTGCCTCGTTCGACGGATCGGTTCTGGTATTCGTAGGGAATCGTATCTTAAAACTCCCGCCATTTTCAAGAGCGAACATCATACAACAAGAGAAGCTTTCGAAGGAGATGGGTTTGAAGATGGCGCTAGCATCGACGGAACAGCACTAAACGGCTTCATGAATTTTTCGATTGAAAATAAGAACGCAAAGTAAACCTTTCAAAAATACCTAGACACACTGAAAGTTGGTAACAAACATAGAAAATGAAATTGCCTTGTTGCAATAATGTCTCATTAGAGGCGACAATGTCGACGAAAACGGAAAAAGGCAAATTTTAGATGCCCTTTAAATGCCACGTCTTGAACGATGCAGAATAAATCAACTCCCTTCATTTGTAGTATGACTGTGTATTTGGAATACAAATAAAAATTCTCTTCGTGAATGTATGAAATAAATAAAACACTTTTGAAATTCAGTTACTCGAGACAAAGTTTAGGTGAACGCATTTGGAATTGCATAAGAAACTCCATCTACCATTTGTCCTCAATAAATCGTATTAATTTCACGGCCATAATCCTTGTAGTGCTAAAGGAGCAAGTTCATAGATCATGGAAAAGAGACAAAATTGCACCTATTTTAAAAAAGTGATAGAGTTTTTCAAGCAATACCTCTTTTCATTAAGACGCATTTGTAACGAGATGTTTGTCGCCCGTTGGCTGGCGTCCAAAAATAATTAATCCACCGACAGAAAAAATGTGGATCTGAAACTTCCTTACCTTATCTTGCTGCAATGATACGGCAGATTAATACCGGAAGGATGCGGTTTTATGTGATACGCTCTACCGTTTCAACGATAGCGGTGACAGGGAATGGATTGAAACAAATCGCACATTTTGCCCTCAGAACAGAATGCTTCGTTGGAAGCTTGTCTAAGTTTACACTCTGTAAATCCTTCCCTTCTACTAAATTCACGTTGAGTTATCTAATTTAAGTTTTTCAGATGATCAGTCTTGTTTGTAAAATGAAATCATTCATTAATTTCCTTTTCCTGGAGCTAATTCCTCGAATTTCCATCAAGAACTCATCAATGTTCTTTTACTAAGGTAGTTGTTATTTATTGTAAGTTTCTATAATTTAGCGCCTAACTATATAGAGGTATTGTAGAGTATCGTTAAAAGTGCTTCGACTGCTAAGGTCATTTCGCACGAAGGCTTCCACCGTGAATCGAACCCGGAGCCGCTTTCTTGAAGTCGAACGCGCTACCCACTTGGATTTACGGGAGCCCCTATATAGCGGAAAAATTCAAATGTCTTAATTTCGTTTTCTACCATTGATGTTAAAAACTCTCTCTCTCTCTCAATTCAATTTCCTTCAGTTCAGCGTCTAACAGATGCGGGTCACGTGGTTCAGGACTAGGACCATCCTTTCAACTCCTTATCTCCTCACTTGGGGTTTCCGATCCATCAAACAATTTCCTGATTTACGAAACTTTCTTCTCCCGAAGATAAGATAGCTCTACGTCGGACCGTATTTTAAAACTCACAAATAAAATTTGAGTGAGGGGCTGGAACAATGAAACCATGTGAGAGGTATTGGGTTATGAAAACTAAGGACTCACCAATCCATGAGCTTTCGTCCACCGTGACCGGAAAGTCTGAATTCGCTGCCGCCAGTTGAGGAAGAAGCACCGCGGAGAAACCCGAGGTCATGCCGGAGCTGATGGTGGCAATCACGGGCCCACTAGCAGCCAAAATCTAGAAAAGATAGATAAGAATGAATAATTAATTCGACGACGTTTAAAATTCAGCCTTGGAGCTCCCTCACATTAAGAGTTAATGCAAAAACGTAATTTTCGCCTTTCTCTTCTTATTATAAGAAAGAGAGTAGCTGAAGAAATGAGGTTATGATTGCTTCACCCTCAAATAATATGTTCCTTAATTTTTTCCAGGACATCCGTTACAGTTTACGACGAGATCTTTGCCGACGATAGTGCTATATATTGCATAAATATAATCTCAGGATATAACACTGCACATCGGTGTTTGCGATAACTTTAATTACTAGTTCGTTCAATAAGTTTTGTCGTTCGATAAGAAATGCCGCTGTTAGGTCCTTTATATATGATAGCTCCATAGGTACAAAAATTTGCTTTTCCGGGTATAAAAATTCCATTCTTAGTGTATATTCAATTGTCATACAACCGATTAATGCATCAAATGAAAAAATTTTGCTTAATTTAAATGGGGTTTTCATATAGACTTTCGTATGGAATTTCGTTATTTCACTAAATTTTAGCACATTAATAACACGTCCTGAAGGTGATTCGAGATTTGAACTTTGCGAATCGGATTCCAAAAGCCTATTCGATGCTCTAAGCTTCACAGACTCCTAACTTAATTCTAAAACGGCTGAAATAACTTAAGTCGAACATCACGTAATCAAGCGTGATATCGGCATATGCGTGACTCTAGAGAGAGGTCATAGTGCACACGAACCAATGAATATGATGAATAATCTAATATATATATCTCAGTCAAAATACATATAAGTGGTATAAAAAGATTAGAAAAGTAAGGTAGAACGTCATACATCAACACTTCTGGGATAAAAGTTCAGGAGGCGTAATCACTGAAAAATGGATGTAAGGTTTAAGATTTTAATTACGATATACTAATAGAGTCAGCGTTTCAGTTTACTCAATAATAATATTATAACGATTTATTAAACACAGACAGGTTAAAAAAGAACCCAATTACATGTGATAGAATGGAATACATCACTCACTTTCTTCTGAGCTTCTGAATTCAGAGTATCTCTGAGCAATTTATGCGCTTTGGCTCATTCTGCAAGTAATCATGAATAGCCGGATGGCAAAACCTGTTTCACGCCACGCCTTTGGTGGAATTCATTAGAATGAGATTTCACATACCGGTATTTTAAAAGCTTTTCAATCAAACCGCGCTTGAATGATTCTCAGAATTTTATGAAAGAACCTGTTCCAGCTGCGATAAGAAGGAACTGAAACACGGTATTTACACAAAGGTTCATAGTATAGTAGTATTGTTAAAAGTGCTTCCACAGCTTAGTTCATTTCGCACGTAGGCCCCCACCGGGAATCGAACCCGGGACCGCTTTCACTGAATTCGAACACATTGCCCACTTGGCTATTGGGAGCCCACAAAGGTTCATCTCCGAGAAATATTTCAGGTGCACATGTCAAAGCTACTTGGACAACCAACGCGTATTTGAATAGCAAAAACTTCTTATATAACGCAACATTTTTCGATCGATTGCCATTCGATTTATCAAACACAAATTCTGCACACAGCTGAGTTCACGAGATAAAACTTTATTGGATCATTGCCATATCATATTTTGGAACGGATTTTGATCGTCAAACGCTCTCGTTGGAAAAAAATGTAGCATTAGAAATCGAAAATTACATGTTATCTGATTATATATACTCGTAGATACGTACATACATAAATATACATACACACACAAACAAACCACAGAAAGTTTAAATGCTATACTTCGCCAAGAACAACGAAATAGTGATATATGAGTAAATAAATAATATAAAAAATTAATTTTGGGATGATTGAGGATAAAAAACTTCCTCTTCCATATCACAGGGAATGATAAATTTTTCTATCAACTTGTAACGGTAACATTTTACTCGACAAAAAATATACGTAACATTTCCCGTACATACGTAACATATTGTGAATAAGATTCTTCGGCGTAAAATTCTTCGATAACATCCATTGGATTAGACCCTCAGCTACCACCTAACGTGACTAAATAGATATATAATCGATCAAGTAGCGTTATAGTATTGGCGAAAGTCTCATACCCCCATTTGAGGAAGTTTTCGTCACTACTTTTAAATTTATTTCTTCCACGGGAAATTCTGCCTCGATCGCAAATGTTCATCACGTAATCTCTCTACGCACGCCTAAATCACGTGACAGCCGTTTATAGTGACAAACTTCCCGCTTTTCTTCATCGGAAACGTCTTTATTCAAGAATCGTAGATAAGTGTTTCCAGCAGCCAATATTTTCTCGGAAAAAGTCGTTTGAATTGACCTGAGAATTTCATGCGATTCAGGGTGCGATCGAAGACAATCAAAGCAAAATATAACACGATTCGAATGTATTTTACGTTGTGAATTATCATTTTAAGACACCCTAGCAACCTCTTTGAAGAATGACTGGATGAGGATAACCTGATGTTCGCTTTCCGGCGGTTGGTCAAATTAGAAAACCACTCGAGCAGATGGTCCCTGTAAATGAGGTCTTGTATATAGTGAATGCCCATCTTCATGAAAATTATGTCAATTATGATTTTCAGAACATTTCCCCGCCAGCGGAAACAGGGTCAGGTCAGATTGTGTGGTGTAGGGGAATAAGAAATACTCTGAAGAAATTCCGTACAACAGCAAGAGCCAATAAAGCTCAGAATCAAAGCAAACGTCTTCAATATTGAGAAACAACGATATAATGGCACGTTACGATGCACATCGGTTAGCTACCACACGCAACTTAGGGAGTATAGCTTACAGTAATCGAAACTTTCCCAAGTCAGTGAACAACAAAAGGAATCGTGATTTAATCGTCGTATTATTTTGCAGCTATGATAAGAAGTCAGATTTAAAGTTAGTTCTATCCACTGAATTCCTCTTTCGTGAAATTTAATTAACTCAAACCGACTTAAAAGGGCGTCTGATAACATTTTACCATGCACCGGATGAGTTAAATTAACTCATACAAAATGAACATTTATAATACGATAACGTTAATATAGGATTGAGGAATTTATTTTAAGATTTAGTGAGTCAAATTCCCGAAAGCTATATCACACTCACATGAACAATCATATCCGAAGAATGAGATAATCGAATTACATTTCCAAAGATTTAAAAAGAAAATAGAAAACAAATTAAAGAATTAAAGAATAGTTGCCATGGCATTACGATTAATTATAGCAACAATTACACTAAATGTAATAATGCAGATGAATACACAACGAACAAACACATTCCAGTAGTTGTTTAGTTGTTATTTACTTCCTGTTTGACAGCAATTACCAATAACTCCTGTTATTTGAGATGCGCAAACGAAATATTGACTCTATGATCTTCATAAGTGTTTTTAATGTTAAATAAGAATTAGATGTATTATTATAAAAATGCAATATTCTCAAAAGTTAATACTCGGGGAGTGAAAATTAATTAAAACCCTATTACTCATAGTAGAAGTTATTGTTAAAAATGCTTCGACAGCTGAGGTCATTTCGCACGTAGGATCACACCGAAAATCGAAACCGGGATCGCTTTCACCGAAGTCGAACGCGTTGCCCACTTGGCTGTCTGTGAGCCCTCATCTAAGTCATATTAGTGATTTGTTCGAAATATTATGAGACAATAAAACATTTACTCACACTCTCAATAACACGTTACTGTATTTCCACGTAATTTGAACGGCACTGGCTCCTTGTATGGAAAGTCAATGACCTACCGCTAATTATCTCCCACACCTCAAAAAACCAACCGCTATACCTCTCTTGGAATTCCTTCCCAACACACGGAAAGGGCAAGATTCACTAAGCGCTAAACACTCTTGAGATAATGATTAATTGACCATGAGATGAGTCGAGTCTCCGTGACGTTTTTAAAACCAAGAAGATCCGCGACCGCAGAGAAAAAAGTTCTCGTCAATAGTGGATGCAACTCACTCCGTGTTAGGTCAACAAACGTGCTCAGCCTTCGGAATCGAGTGAGGACGTGCGCTAGAAATCAATTCTCCTTTTGCAGCCGAGCAAGAGAGAGGAAATCGAAAGTGTCGTGGATAAATCGAATCATCAGAGATAAAGCAAACCGGAAGAACTGCCCGTGTCGGATTTAAACTGAGGTTAAATTGAGTTGCCTTTCCAATGTTTCGACAGACAGTTCAAGTTCAGCAGGGGAATTACGATTTTCGGGTATTAACGTACTGAAACCATTCAACACTGAATTTATGTTGCACTAGCTAGTCAACTACCACCAGTTGACGACGAATTATTCCCGATGGTAACATATTACTTATTTAATTATTTCTATTTCACACTGTCCTTTATCGGTTTATTTTACGCAAATATATGTCAATTTTTCATTTTATTTTAATTTTTTTATCATTTTTAAAGTTTTTATTTATTTTCATTTTTAAAATTTTTACTGTAATATATGTAGAGTTTCTGTGATTTTTTTCGTGTAATAATTTCTATTCATTCATTTACTGAATCGCATTTGATTGGATACTGTCCTGTTTGCGGTAAATAATAATAATAATAATGATCATCATCATCATCATCATTATTATTACAAATGTTATTATTTAGTCAAGTTATTTTGGGGACTCATTCTTTCCGGGAACGATACGCGACAGCAATTAGCTAAAGAAGTAACTCGAACGCTTAGTGTTTACACCCCCTGCCACACGCCGAAAATCTGCTCGCAGGGTATTTATGCAGATGCAGACGTATTATTTTATCCATATAATAATGTATCCTTTTATTCTGTTAACTTTCCAAATCTGATTTAACCTGCCTTTTCCTTAAAACACTTATGGCTGATTTATCATCCCCCCTTGCTTGTGGGTGTTTTCCTACTGTGGTTTACTTTTCAGAGCAAACGAAGGTATTTCCGCCAGCAAAATAGTTTTATTATGTGTCCTTTTCCCGGCTATCTCTTTCTTTCAAAATTTATTTTATACAAATACTGAGGGTACAAATACTATAGAAGAGTACAAAGCATAAGGAAAATTTTCTTTATGAATTAAGGAAAGGTAAATTTCTAAGCCGTGAGAGCTGTGCGGCTGAATCCCAAGGAATAACGAGTGTGAAAAACAGCGATATGACTGGGATTCGAACCCAGATCTTCCACTTTCCGTGCAGGTATTCTAACTTCTAACTAATTCTGAACTACCATGTTTCCCAATCAGTGTGGTTCAGCGGTTAGATTACCTGCCCGGAAAGTGGGAGACCTGGGTTTGAGTCCCAGTCATGTCGCTATATTTCATAGCTGTTATTTTCTTCATTTTCACTATACGTGCAGTTTTCCGAAAACAGCACCGAACTGGAACGAAAAACTTTTAACACCATCTTCATCAGATAAATTCCGTTAACCACCGATCCGAGAAAGGTCGCGTAGGAAATGACCAAAAGAACTTGTATTCGGGCAGAGAACGAAAACTCCTTTTTTTCCAAAGACGATACGCGCTTATTAGCAATAACTCCACTTTCACACGGTAATCGACAAGGTGTTTCAAGGTTCAGCCTAATTAAGGCAGACCGAGGCCACGCTCAAAAGCTGGGAACATATGTTGAGCCTAGTTGAGTAACGAGAGCGAGTTATTTGAAAAACGCACCAAATGACGTCCGACCACTGGACACTGGAGATATTTCTCATTTAGTACCTTCGAGGGCCATAAATGAGATGTTTGGAAAATATAATGCAATGTTTGTAAGTAAAATCCGAGCAACTTAATAACTTTATTTTCCACAGTTACTCATTTGGATTGTGAATATATTGAATTATTTTAAGACATTGCTTAGGCGCATTTTACCGAATTTTTTCGGTAAAATGCGCCTAAATAAAAAATTTAATTCTAGTGCTGTATTTTCACTTGTCACCATGATTTGTTGGTTCTCATTTTGTTGGCATTTCTTACATATTTCCATATATTTGATGCCATGTTTTTATATATGTTTACTTATTTATTAGTATTATTTATTATTTATATGCCAATTGTGTTATTTATTGTAACTATCGATAAATATTTTATTCTATTTATTTATTTATAGTTCATAAACCTCAATGTTATTACAATACCTCATCTATTTCTCATAGTGTTATTTCATCTGATAAAGATTCTTAATTTATAATTTTATCTCAATGTTAATTATGTCTCCTTTATCGTAGTATCATCAAACATATTGTGACGATGGGTTAGATGGAGGAAGAGACTAGCTAGAATAAAAACGTGAACTAAAGTACTTATATTTAGAAAAGCGGTTCCTAAACTATGGTCCACGGACCTTTGAGGGTATGCGATATGATCTGAAGGGTTTCATGAGTATCAATGTTTGTCCTAATTAATGTAGTGTCTAACCTTGCTATTTTCTGTAACTTCGTTATATTCGCCTGTTGATTAAGACGATTAAAGCATTTTAATGCTAATTTTTTTATAATTAACTTTATCTACGATGAAAGAAGAATAAAAGCAACTTGTACATACTACAGGATATAACAATATATATATAATACTATTTATTTATATACTACGTATTTATTAAATCCTCTGGTAACATGTAAAAGTTGTTTTTTTCCCTTTCATCATGAAGAGTTACCATAAAGTTGAGGCCGAAATAATGGATTTTGTTGACTGAATCTACTTAATAGTATATGAAATCTAAATAATATCTCTAAATCTCCATATAAAACCGTTAAGGGTTAGATGTTAGCAGAGACTTGATAGTCCCTAATAAGGTTGCATTAATATTATTATCATCATCACCATAATCATTATTATTATTACCGTTATTTTTCATCTCTATAATCTCTCTCCCTAAATCTCAATATGTGTGTGAAAGCACAAATTTTCCGCAAAACAAAAAATGAGCAAGATGTGACAAAAGTATTTGAATCGCAGCAATAGAGAAAGAATCAGGAATATGCAAAAATTGTATAAGAACGAATTTATACCTAAAAAAATCAGTTTATCACATGAAAACATAACATTAAAAACGGTATATAACTGGTGGTATAAGAGGTGGAAGGACTCTGAAGCAAAGGATTATTTACCCAGTCCCTCCAACGTGGGTGAGATAATGTAACAGATGACGGAAGATATGTTTGCATGCTAAAATTTGAACGCAGCGAGACCCCTTTCCCTAAACTACCTCAAAGCGAACGGTTTTACGTATGTATTACCAACCCCGTGAAAGTGCAGAGTCAAAGTCATGACGTTAATTAATAACGACCCACACTCGATCGAGTAAAATGTTCAGAGGAGAAGAAAAGCAAAACGACTGTATGATACATGATAATCAGGAAGGAATAGAGGTCACAGCAATGCCATGATCCACAAGGCCGCATGCTGAGGAAACCGCAAGATGAATTGCAGATTCAAATATTGTTCGCACTACAAAAAAAATGAGCGAGATTTTTGTAGGGGAAAGCTCTCAGAAAATAAGAATTTCTTATCTTAAAAACGTTTCGCACATTAAACTGTAATGCTCATTCCTCTTAATTTTAATAGTCATTTGTATCTTTGGCCTCTGTGGGAAAAACGCTAATTAAAAAAGGTAAGATCGATTAAAATTTGGAAGAGATTCTAATTGTTCAATTTTAGGTAAATATTATTTTAAGTATCACTTGATTGTTCCTCAATCCGAAAATTTGACTCATCGTTTGTGGAACAAATTTAAAATTAAGATTTTGATCATCCCTATTTTGATAGCATAATTTGCCACCCTTTGTTATAGCAAATCTATATTCTAGTGGTGATTTCATAGAAGGTCAGTTGTATAGGCTACTAATAAGCTTGATTAGGTTTGGATTAGTTTCATATAAAACTATACATTTAAAAGTAACTTTTAATGGTACTTGAAATTCAAATATGAATTAAATATTGGTGAATTTTGAATTTTTTCCCTTCTTACCCTCATTTGCCACAAAAAAATATACGAGAATGTTTAATATTTACATATATATATATCCTTATTTCAAATTCCGCTCAGATCTTTTGAAAATCATGCCACTAAACACTAATAAATTTAAGCCTTCATTACGAAAAAAAAATACCGGAAGTTTAACAAGTCGCTAAATATTGCTTTCGTACGGACGCTCGGTAAATTAACCTCACGTTTCCTTGGATGTGGCCTAGTGGTTCGAAAGAGAATGGGTGCATGCAAGACACTCTCCCGGAATATTGATTCAATAGGTCTATAACTCAAACATACGAGGACATAAATGTTTCCTCTTTCTTTGCCGCTCGATACATTTACTTGACTTTGTTCATTTAATCATGTCAATGTGGGTGACATTCTTCAATAGGAAGCATTTTTGCAGCCGCATGTGAAAACTCATAAAGAAATTAGTTTAGTTTGAAACGTCCTCAGCGATGATATTTACAGCCGTTACGATAGATCACATTACAACATTTGCGCGTTAATATATTTCATGATAAACGCCTTTTCAGCACTGACGAAATCTCCAAATTAGAGGTTTAAAAACATTCCGCAAGCCGTATTTAGGCAGGCGGATCTCACGTTTAGAGACAAACGGGAAGCTCCGGATTACCGATTTCTGGGAAAATCCCTATGCGCATTTCAGGGACAATGCCTCCATCGTCAGGGGCTCCGCAATAGGAATCACTTCAGAAGATGATGGAGTCACTGTCTCTGAAATGCCAATTGGGATTTCCCATAATCCGGAGCTTCCTGTTTGTCCCTAAACGTGAGTTCCGCCTGTCAACATACGGCTTACGGAGTGTTTTTGAACCTCTAATTCATTAACAGCCGTGTTCCAACTTTCTTTTCTTTAAGCTTCAAAATTTTGAGAGTGCGTTTCCAGTTTGATGCTAGGTAAGGAGAATGTAATGTTTCGAGCTTGAATCATATTATACGCATATGAGTACCAAGGTGAAACATTGGAATCGACTTTTTCTAGAGAACTGGATACTTTGGTAATATCTTCAAACGAAAAGTCGTTTCTTCTGATTTGGTTACGGAATTGCATAAAGTTGAATTTATTTACATTCAGTTTAACTTATTTGAATTCCATTCATGTAAACACACTTCTTTCAAGGTTTTCAACGATACGACTGCCGTAATATTTTCAACTGTCGACAAATACATTCTTAAGGTAGGCAGTAGTGAAAAGAGAACTAAGTAGAGGTTAAAATTATTACATCGATAGGTAAAAGGATTGAGGAAAGGTAAATTACTAAGCAGGGAAGAGCCGTGCGGCTATATACCAAGGAATAACAGGTGTGAACAATTCATTATTATTTCTCCCAAACTCCCAAACAGTGGAAGAGACGCGGCATGGTAGTTCAGTGGTTGGAATACCTGAGTTCGAGTCCCATGTCGCGTTCATGTCGCTAATTTTCGCAACTGCTATTCCTATTAATAATTTAATTTGACTTTTCCGAAATGTGGTATATAGGTGCGCGGTCCATTATTCTTGTGAAAATTTGCATCCTAATGAAGAGTTTTTCACAAATATAAGGATAATTAATCAACGAACTTAATTACGATAACTGTTATCACGTGTTTTTTTATAAACATGACAGATAAACCAATAAAGGAATACTTGCACGAATGCAATTGAATTTTACCGAAGCGTCTTCGAGGAAAAGCTCCCCTTAAAGCAATCGAGTTGTTGTGGCTGAGACTACGAGAGTGACGAAGGAAATTCCTTCCTGCTAGAGGAGTGGTGTGAAATAAGTAAACGTCACTGTCAAAGCAAACTTGCAGCAAACCGCTTCATCACACAGCTACTGGTCGGGTTCCCACCAGCGGGATTATCACTCCGAGAGATTTCTAATACGCAGAGAAATTTCGGCAGATTAAGCTGTTATACAGCAAATTGCTGTACTGCTGCAAATTTGCATAGCAGCAATTTGCTTCTTACTTGAGCGGTCACGATTTTTCCCGCAAAAAGAAAACGTTGCGCAACATTTTCTTCCGTGCAATATATCTGATTTGTTACAAACAAATGAATAATGTTACACGAAATTAAGATAATGATGAAAAGATTACATCCTATATTCAGCGTTACCGGTAGTAGGGGACCATTAATTGTCATGAATTTGAAATTACGTAAAAAGAACTAAATGGATCATTAATGCTCGGTATATTTTACCATGAATGAAATAGCAAAGCTCGGAGCAGAGAGAGTTCATAGAAATGTAATCAAAAATAAATGGGTAAACTTTTAATAAATACTTAGTTTAAAGTATAGATGATTTGATATAGATTTTATTACGTGCGAAACTATAAAATTATGCCAAATTTGATGGAACCTTAAGGAAGAATTAAGTTGTCAATCTCGTTTGAAATATTATTAAGAATCTCTTCGAACGCTCTAAAATCGTCGGCATCATTAGCTAAAACTCATGGAAGTCTTTAAAAAATAGATTTTTACTTCATTTTTTTAACCTTGGTTAATCTATTCGTTAATATCTAGTTAATTAGTTAATATATCTATGTTAATCTATTATTATTGTTATTTTAAAATGTATACCTCTGAGATATGTAGCTGATGTAATGTTTCCTATTTTCTTCAAGTTTATAAATTTTATTGTAATTCTAGATAGCCGGACAAGATTACATGAATCTATTGGCTATCACGGAAATGTTACATATTTTACTATGTATACATTTTATTCTTCATTTTGAATTTTATTCGTGGATATGGTACTACTTAAATAAATAAATAGATTAGGGACATATCAAAAGACACTCCGGGGGATCCTAACTTCTCATCGGAAAAAGGGAAATATTTACGTAGATAAAAAAATCAGTAAGATTCCCGGAATTCCTGGAGAGTGGGCAACCGTGGTCGCTGGCATTCACGCAGATCTGGAGAAAGCAGTCGAGAGCGCGACAGCGATTAAACAAGCGGTCAATTTCGTTACTCCGCTGGCCCTGACCCCCTCGCTCCCTTCATGGCTTTTTATTTTCAAAGTCTCGGTCTATATGAGCAACCCGCCGTTACATTTATGTTTCCAATTCCAGATAATTATCTGGCTTCCCAGCAAAGCTTTCGAGCGCTGGCGAATTCATTGTGAACGATTGCGTAACTTATGGAGGAAAAAGGTCCCGAAAAAAGCTTTCTCTCGACAAAAACGCCACATCGTCCAGCTCGTTAAGATGTTGAGCCATGTGTTCTGGGAAAGAGATGGACTTTTTAGTGTTCGCAATTCTAAACCGTTCGCGATGATAAGGGAGGCAAACAGGTTCTTTCAGTGACGCTGTAAACATCGTCGGCAGTGATGCACAGCTGCTGGCATTGGCGACTTCAGACGCACATTATTTCGTCACACATTTATTGAAAACCTGAGAATGGAATGGAACTAATATGACAGCGTGTGAGATCGATTCCTAAGCATAAAGCATGTGTTGCTAGTTTCTTGACCGTTCTTTTGCTATAAGTCGCTAAATTTGGTAGCTCTAACTCAAATACTTCATTTTTAATGGTGCTAGCAGACGTGAGGATGTTTTTGATTCGATTGTCCAGTCAGAGAAATAATTCTGAAATTTTCAGTTTTGTTTCTATATTTTATCCTTTGAGAGAAGACTCAATGAACTCTTTAAAACTACAACACAAATAAAATTGGTTCTTACTGCCATGAAATTAGCTAGAATCGTTATCGATGTTGCTTTATTTCTCACAAGCATTGGTTGTTACTTATTATTGTATGACCTGACAAACATGCTAGTAGTAAAACTGCCATACAAATCATGCGATATTTTTTCAAAGCATTCTGGGATATATCTCTCATTACATCTATGCTCCCATATGATCCTCTTCTCATGATGCATCCATCTATGAGCCACCATTGCACATTGGTGAATGTTCAAGTTAGATAATAGATAATGATACTTATTAATCATATTTATGCCATTATGTGGTTTTGATATGGTCATGATGAACCCTAAAATAAACTTAAATAAACTGCTACGCATTTCTTTTATGAAGTGAATTTAATCCTTATTTAACCGTTTATTTTAGTAGCATTCGTACATTGATAAACGTTGATTATCAGCATTATTACGAAAGAGTAATTTAATATAATGTTTAATTGAGAAATGATTTATTAATTACTTAAAGTTACTGAATATCCAAATAAATTTTCTTAATAGCAATATATAGTATATCGAAGATTTAGGCATTCATAAGAAAATACTTTAACTTTTGCGCACGTTAATGTTTTTATTTGAATCAGATTTCCGTACGATGCGTTAAAACCTAACTTAAATAAATAATTAACGTCATTAACTTGGGAGAATTTGAGATTCTAGAGTCTCCTCTTTCATTAAACCATATCCTAGGTATTAACGGTAACACTAAACCTATAAAGATAGATATTTCGGGGCATTGACGTTATTCTCTTTTCATTGGCATGACCGCTAAAATATTTACTCTATTTGATAACGCAGTCATCGCATACCACGAGATAATTTGTCTAATCATACATTTAGCTGCAGATTCTACGCTGAGCCTTCATTAGTTCGCAATACGCACTCTTTCAAAGCGATCCAAGATATCCATTAATACCAAGGAAGTGATGTAAAGGAATGATTGTGCGTAAAATCGCTGGTAAAAAGCCACGTTACATTTAAAAAAGCCAGAAGTTCTACAAGCCTGAAACAGTTACTTGGTCTAGTTTCCATATGGAAGCGAAATGTTAAATAGAATCCTATCCCGTGAAAATGTGCACAATCGGAATAGGTATGTAGTAAACTGAGTAACTTCAAACAAACCCAAACCCTCACTGACAAGAGCGTTCCAATCTAATCACCCACCGTGTTTCATAACAAATCTCATCCAGCCCATTGAACCTTGACGCTTTTGCCTAATTAAAGACCACATGTTGCCGCAAGCTGTTCAACTGTTTCACTCCACTTTCCAATTCCCATACGGAGGGATACACATTCCGAAGAAGACACGAGTGCCATCTACATGTCCGGAGCATCACCTTCGCACTAGAAGAAACGGCCTTCGGCCATCGAACTCACCTGTCTCACGAAAGGCGATAGCAGCGTCCTCCTCTCATATTCAGCTGACTCGTTCTCCACACTCCTGTACTTTGGCGACGAGACCTCTCCGATCCTGCTGGATGCGGCATCTACCAAGACCACCGGGGCGCCCGCACCCTTGATGAGCGGCTGCACCTCGTGCACCGTGGCCTGGACCGGCTTGGATGGCGGCATCTCGCCCTCTTTCTGTTGCTCCGGCTGCTGAGGCGGCGGAGATGCAGACTCTTTGGTCTCTGCCCTGCGAATGGCGTGCGGGAGAAGAGAGAGAGTGAGGACTTCTGCCGGGGGAAGGCCGTGTTGTGCGTAAAAAAGGGGCGAGAGGGGAGTGGGACGGCGGCCTCGCTGGCGCGTGCCACACCCCTTCGAAAACGCGCGTTGTTTTCCGTCTCATCCCATGAACGGATCCGTTCCCAAGGACCGGAAGGGCGATAAGTCCGGTGACCGGTGGTTTTCTCGGTGAAAGTTAAGGACAAATGGGAAGTGATTTGATGGGAGACAAAGGCCACACATAAATTGGTTCGTAAAGATGTGATTTTGTCATCAAACGTGCGTGTTTTTTAGATGAGTGTATTCCAAGATAAATTTTTAGTCGATGCTTGGGATAGATACGTAGATCGTCGAACACATAGATGGCTGAAGCAAGATTTAAACTCGCCCATCTTCTATGCGACAATCCTGTAGAAAATTTGCCAGCAAAGAGGAGGAAGATCCTGCCTCACGAGCAAAGAATAGGAAAGCAGAGAAACCACCTCGGTGTCGAGAATGCGAAATTAAGAAAAGTCGCATAACTAAAACAACCTCTCTTAAATGTAGTAAGTTTGTTTTACATTTTCTTTTTATAAATGTAATATACCAGAATTTTATACGTCAAGGTAACCATAACACCGTCTTTTGTTACAATTCAGAGGAAGACTGGATTCGAACCAAGTATTGGGCAATTGGGCAATATTTGTGGCTTTTACAATTCTAAACAATGATATTTTAAGCAAAATCAGCATATTACTAAGCAATCTCTACGTATTTTAAACGGTCTCAACGTATTTTAAGTAAAATCAGCGTATTTCAAGCATTCAAAGCGGGTTTTTAGCTACCTATTACCAAGATTGTATAACTAAAACAATCTGTTTTAACAATAGTAAGTTTATATAAAATAATGCATATTTTGTAAAAAACAAAGGGAATTATTTTGCTCTATTTCTTCAAGATGCGAAAGTGGTGATAATTGCTGGTATTGTGGTTTCTAACATGGCAGTGTATGACAAGGAGTAGAGAGTAAAAAGGATTCTCAGGTTTCCGAAAAGGTGATTTCAGGTGGAGATTCAAATTAAATATTCATTTCTTTGAATGACGATTTGATAGTAAATTTTGAGATTTTCTGAAAATATTCCATTGAATTTATATTACGAGAACAAGGTTAGCCATTAATATGTCATTGTCGCTAAATATTTAAGTGTATTCCTTAAATTTTCTGACATTTTTCGCCTTCGGAAGATGTCGGGTCGATTCCAACCTAATCTTCCACCCTTACTGACGTGACAATTCGGGATGCGAGTGCTCGAGGATTGAACGAAATTTGTTGTTAATACAGGTTGTTGATAGCTAACATTGAAATAACAATAATTATCAATGTTTTCTTAAGGATAAACGGAGGAAAAATTTCGACGTGACTGGGACTTCTCCGGAGAGTGGAACAGCTTAACTCTTGCCAATATTTTTCACTTCTGTTTATCCATGCGTGTTAAGATGCACGCCTACTTGCCAAGTGTTTATCTTTCCCTGAACATTTTAATCTTTAACTAGCTATTTTCATTACCCCAAAAGAAAATAACTCTTGGGAAATCTCACCATCAGCAGATACGATCTTTTCAATCATAACTCAAATTGAAACCTACAAAAAAGTGATGAAAGAGCAATAAAAACGACCTGTACACCTAGATCGTATGAACTGAATCCTGCGGTAACGTGTTTACACGAAGAACTACCGCAAGTTTGAGGCCGAAACAGTGGATTTTGTCAACGAGAATCTATCTCAAATCAAGAAAGTAAGCCACTGATTTGAAGGACAAAACAGAAAAAATTATAACTAAATATAAAAAGCTGAACATCAAAATAACACATTTACCTCAAAAACCATTTAGTCGCCGTAGCGATAAGGCAATTATGAGATAAGGTCTCTGCTTTCGAGTGACCGGTAAACGGATGTTTCTGCTACCGAAGATTTTTTCGCTCTTATTAAGAAACGGCCACAGAAAATAAATTTGGCACACGTTGTTGAGCTAGCATGTGGGAGATCATGTGAATGCAGGGAAATAAAAAATCGCCCAAGGAATGAATAAGGAATCATACCATATTGGCATGTAGAAAAGTATGGTGGACGCTTTTTCGGCAGATTTAATGCGTATTTTGTGATTTGGAAATTTTTATTGGAAATCGCATTTCGGCAAAGTAATGTAATTTCAAGAAGGATTACCTTTGTTAACAGAGGCATAACCATAAAAATATTTGAACATGGCTTGAGCATAGTAAATTGATGGATGATGCTGAATAGATGGCCAAGTGGGTAACGCGTTCGACTTCCGTGAAAGCGGTCCCGGGTTCGATTCCCGCTGGGAGCCTACGTGCGAAATTACTATAGCTGTCGAAGCACTTTTAACAATACTACTGAAAAATCCTGAAAAATATAAATCCATAGAAGCCAGTGTAGAAGAATATGGTCATCTTAACCTTCTTAGAGACGTTTGGTAATAACAATTTTATCTATACATTATTTATTGTATCACTTAATGTATTCTTCCTTTGAAAAGCACCATAACTACGATATCCTACTACAGCGATTGATTAGTCACGGTTTAAAACAATATACTCCGAAGTTATAAATCAAACGCAAAAACGGTGACACAAAAAAACATTTTAAACATACAATTAAGCTTCCTATGGAAATGGAAAGCTTTAAATTAAAATTATTCTTTAAGCATCTAATTTATGAAAAATACAGAAAATAAATATCCCTAACAGTTTTTAAAACTTATCGAATACATAAGTGCGGAAAAGGTCAGGTCAAGTAATGGTTTGAATCGATTGAGAATAATTACTGTCCTATTTTTTTAGGAAATTGACGATACGAAGCTAAGAATCGCTAAATAATAAAAACAAAATAATTATTAACGGCATGATTTACTGATATAATTATTACTGACATGGTTTTTATCTCGAGCGCTCAAAATTTATTCTGAAATTTATCGTGTACAACAATGAGAAAATATAGTTCTCAAACTCTCCGAATTTATATGTACTATAGTTTCTTAGTGGTGATATCAAAATCCGGATGTTCCATTAAATTCTTTTATTGCTTTTTGAGTTTTAATAAAGATGCATAACATCCAAAATCTTAATGAATAAGGTAAGGCGACACTGAATAAAATTTGTTATAAATATAACAACATTATTATGTAAAATATTTAAGAAATTGGCAAAATAACCCTTCCGAAAAAAGTCTTTCAACAGTGACGCGCCAACTATAATTTTTCGGGGCACTCATTCGTATAATCACTAATGTTAAGTTTTATTGAGTTGTTGGGACTTAAAACAGTCGAACAACTTTCAAAAATAAAGCGTGCGGAACGAAAAATGAGAGGTACAGATGGAGATACAAAATCATTTCGATACATCGAAGAAACTGCTTGTACTCTGCAGGAAGCCAGTGGTATCTCCTGGAGCATCTTAATTATTATTGCGTTATGGAATATTAATGTACGCAAATTATCTTCTAGATTTTTAAACAGAAATTAGACATTTAATATCTTATAAAGTCGTTATATTTCTTATAAGTACCTTTATGTTTGTTGACAGCTCATTATAATTACTTAATAATGACAGATAACTATGAATTGACGCAATTTAACTCAATAAAGAAAGTCGTGGAATACTGTAGATAATGGCACGGAACTGTGAAACACACAAGAAACCAGCAAATAAACATAATCAGAGATGATAAGAACATTTACGTACTTCTCTGCCAACATATTGCGCTAATTTTGAAAAACAGATATTCTGCATTATTACTTCGAATTCTAAAAAAAAATAATATGTCGATCGCCAGTTGACTGATTATTTAATCACAGTCACGGTGTCATTACGTCATCACTCCGAGTTTTAAAAAGAGAACATGCACTTACATATTGCCAATCGATTATGAGTCACGATAAGTTGAAAGAATTCGTTGGCGATGGATCGAAAGTAGCTTCACTTATTAGCTTTCGTTACCGAAGAAAAGATGTCTCCAATATCAACCGCTTAAAAGATTATGACATCGAAGAAATTGCAACGAATATTTTTCGCGATAAGTTTAAGAATATAACTTTTAAACACGGTTGCGGTGAAACATTGAAATGAATATTCGCTACAACACACCTTAAAACCGAAATTTATGAAACGACCTTTAAAAAAAATGTACCATCTTCAGTTTTACACACGAAATGGGTAGTGGAATATGCAGTCCATACAATTTAATATAATTGATAAAAATATAAAGTGAGTCGTGGAAGTCTTTGCTTTCACAGAAGGCGTCGTACTGCGGTAAAAACTATAAGCAGATTGCTGATCTATATCTTTGGATTACATCCCTACTCGAGTGTTTCGAGCGTGAAATTCTCCGTTTACCTATGCTAAATACTAGTAGATTACGAATTTCAAAATTATATTTTAGATTTATTTGACATTAAGGTCGTGTTACAACAGTAACTTCACTCAGGAATATAAAACCAACATTTTCACGGATAAAGGAGCCTTAGAAAAGCTGCCATATCAGCAAAAAAATGGGTGATCTCGAAGAAAAAATGTTTTCAAATTATTTGCATGACTGCGGTCTAACATGTATCAAGAAGTTTGGCCGTGAGAAAATGCATTATTAAATAATTATTTACTTGATTTAAGAAGGAATTCTACTTTCAAGGATTCGAAAAATACCGACAAATAGTGTTGAAGGGGGAAAATAATCTTATTTCATTATTATTTGAGAAACTAAGCAGGAAATTCTTGTGGTTTGGACTAATTAGTGATGAATGCTACCAATCGCAACAGCTGATGGGATTTCCATCTACTGCAACATTACCAGATCCTGAAATTACGCATGCATTCGGGAAAGAGAGGACAATCACGATGCGTGATTGAACCGTGCCCTCCGCTTTTTGTTCCGGATTGATAGAAAAGTTATCAAGGCTTCTGAAAACGACACGCTCAAATCCAAGAAAATGTTTCAATGACGTTAATTTCCTTCCGATAACGACATTTTATTGTGAAGTTATATCTTTTGTAGCGTCTGGAATTCCATGAATAAAGAATCCATGGGAGTAGCCCAGTCCTACGTGACGTCTACCATTTCTTTTTGGCATATTATGGCCTAATCATCGAGAGTACGTAATTATAATTCATCTTTTTGGTCTCAAGAAAATGCAGATTGATTTTTCGAAGTTAGTTCCGTTTTAAATCATGAGATATCTCTTTATTCAACTATATAATGAGCATGCATCTTTCTAGTTATCTCTATTCAGGTTTTACCTTTAATGTTGTTTTATGATGCGGACGTAAATTGCATTTATAGCAAAAGTTTTGATGAACTAAATCCAACCAAGGAGAAACGGACACAAAAAAAGTCTGACGGAACCGGGACTCGAACCTAAGTCTCCCAATTTCCGTCTGGTTAGTCGCTTTAAGAGCAATCAACCGGCAATTGGGAGACCCGGATTCGAGCCCCGGTTCCGTCAGACTTTTTTCATGTCCGCTTCTCCTTGGGAATTTTCCTAGTTGCACGCCTTATCGTGCCAAGTTACCTCATCCCTTTTCCTTGTGTACCAAATCTACTCAAGTACAAGAACAATTCACGCTAAGCCCTCTATAGTAAAGAACCAAACACATTTAATAATGTAAACTTGTCCGTGCAATCGCCTCTACATATTTCTCGTTATATACTGCCATATTAGAAATCACAGTACCTGCAATTTTTACCATATTCGTACCTTGAATAAATATAGCAAAATAATTCCCTTTCTTTTTTTTACAAAAAATGTATTATTCATTATACATAATGTCTGACGCTGCGCAGAATCTTCCAGATGTTTCTTTTGGAACCGGAGTAAAAAATAACAAAATCCAAGACCTTGCTCAACGTGACCCTCCTTATCTTATGCAAGAGTGGAAATCCATGTCCTTAGGTACTCCATTTATTCCCGTTTTGGTTACCGAAAATAAAAAATAGCGTTTTACATAACTGGTCTCAGTCGCTCAGGCTATCATCATCCTATTACTTAAAGACCCCTAAAGATGACTTCATTAGCAATTCCGCAGGAACTTAAGTTGGCGATAATATTTGCCGACAGTATCAGCTGGGAATTTTCAAGGTTCCGAGAACGGATTTCCTGCTTCTGCGGAATCGCCAGAGTATCAAAGGCCAGGATTGAGTGACCCATGGGAGCATGGCCAAGCTACCAACACTGTAAATCTTCCTTCGCTTTATCTTACATTAGTTCTTCCGAAACATTCCTCGATATGAAGCGGTCTGTATAGCATTCAGCCCTAACGCTCAAACCCTCCACCGTAAGCGACCGAGACTTCCGGAGAATGAGTGAGGCTTAGTACGCAAGATGAGGAGTGAGGTAATTTGCCCCTTGCTTTCCTCACTGAATCAGATACCATCAGCGGAACAATATCCACGAAGGTGCAGCACAATGACCCTACTTTTGACACTTTTCATTGCATTCAATGATGTCAATTCATTGCATTTAAGAGGAATATTTAGGATCACTCATTCCACAGTAACGGTTGCACTATCACAGCCATACGGAGATAAAAGAAAACGAAAGATACATTCTTCCCGTACCAAAAAATATGAACATTAAAGCAATGACACAGAATCAGGAGTAACTTTGTGGTAATAATTGACGTTAAACAACTCCATTTTAATCTATCAATGTCGAAGTTTTAAATCCTCTGCGGTAACTTATACATTAATTTAAAATCCGCGGCGTTGTAAACAACTCTTTTCTGAGCTTCTGCAAAAAGTTACTTGATACTGAAGAGAAAAAAGCTTAGAATATCACTGAGACGGAATTTCTTGAAATTATAGCATACTCCGAAAAATAAAGCACGTAAATGAAGCAAAGCTGGAAAAAATTAATATGGAAATTTTGGACAATTTGCCGTGGGCCAGAGTTTACCCGGGAGATACCAGAGCACTGGGGCATACCGATTTGGAAACGCTGCTGTAAGGGATCTGCGGGGACAAAGTCTTGATAGTAAGGATGTTTTGTCCACGAATATAAAGACTGAAATGCAAATATAGGCGTATTTGAAATGTTTGCAGTATCAGCTTCAGACGGTAAGATATACTAAATGTTTCCAGTGCGCTAAAACAAATCATTAATCCATGAAAATTGATAATGGAAGAGAACTGATGATGAATCTTAATCATGTTTATGAATTCCTCCATAACAACACCTGTTTTCAAACAAAATTGATCTGTAAATGAAAGATACCGAATATTAGAATGCCAAGTGTGATTATTGTAAGAATTCTGATTTCGGCGAATGGTTATGAGTAGTAGAAGTAGTGGTTATTATTTAAGGTGTGTCGACGGCTAGGGTCATTTCGCACCGTTTACTAGAGTTTCAACCCCTGATGTAGGTCACTGATGTCGTTGTAACCTCATCTCCACATCAGGTGTGATTGTTATTGTGCAGGTGATAACTGTGTTAAGAAGCACTGGGAGGTCTTGTGTTTTGAAATAATTCGCTTGATTTGTAATTTATTTGCTTTCTTTTCCATGTAGTCCGTACTACGTATGTAGTATGCAACTCCGTTAGAAATCAGCAATTAATACATAGAAGATATTAAAATTGTTCCTTTAGATAGTCAGCAATGCACTAATTCGAAATTCAGTTCAACTCCCCTCCATTTAAGTGACCTGTTTATTGCCAAAAAATAAGACTGCAGAACATGGAATCAAGGAAGTTTCTATTAATATAGATCACTATCAGCAGTAAAACGAACCTCCCCCCAAACCTTCATCTCGATGACATGTATTTCGCAGGGTTATGTAAAATAGGGAAAATCATCAACGGAATATCGAGTTGAAAAATCTACGACGACCTTGACACGCGTCATTTTGCATTTAATCGAGAATTTTAAAACTCTTTCTCGAAACCCTCTCTTAATGAAGTTTCCCACTCATTGGTAAACCGATGGATCCCTCGTCCAATTAATTTTCGGAGGCTTCGTTTAAACTCATTCGGTTAAAAATTCCTCCAGCAACTTGATCAACTGTCTTCCTTGAGCAGTGCATTTAATTCACAACCTAAAGTGAAACAGTCTGGGAAACTTAACGAGAAAGTTGTTGACCTTCGCGACACAAAGAAACAGCCCAGTTAAAGGTAAAGGCTTATAATTTGGAAGAATTACTAGCATATAAGGATTTGAATTGAGGATGATGAAAAACGTGAGCTATTTTCGATCCACTTTTTGTGGTTAACCCTCCAAGGTTACTCAACCTCTGAGGAAAACACAGATAATGGAGATAACGTGAAACAAATTACGGCAGAAGATTCTGTCGAGATTATTGCCGTAGAACGGGTCGGGAATTATATTTTCCCACGCAATCAAGAACTAGGGCTAAATACCGATCCGCAGTCCGTCCTTGCAACTACTTCCCAGGTGACCAGTTAGGTAAATTTACGAAACGACCGGAAATATCTTAACTTTCCAGCACTTGTGTTTTTCTCTAATCAATTCCGTCCTGAATTTAGTGGAAACACACTTAAGACCCAGAAAAAGAAATCAGCAAAATAGGATGTATATGTATAAGAAATATATGTATGTATACATATGTATAGGATGTATATATATAATTTTGAGACAATACACACAACTCTGCTTATGCGAAAGCTGATAAATATCCAATAGATAAAGAGAAGAACATTCCGAAACACTTTCAGCTCTCTCATGTAAACTTCAATACTATTTGAACCATAGAAATAAGAGTTTACACGCGCAAATGAAGACACAATGAGTCTGTCTTTGAAGTCATTAGCCCGAAGTCTGTGTCCCTCCACCATTAGCAACAAAACGCTTGGGAGAGAAATGAGGCATACTAGGCTAGATGAGGAGTACTTTCCCTTTGCTTTGGATAGAGCAACCAACCGCTAATTGGGAGACTCGGGTTCGAGTCCCGGTCCCGGTTTTGCATGTCCGTTTTTCCTTGGGAATGTTGCACAATGACCTTGTAAAGCATTAGATAAGGAGTGGTCAAAATGAACACCATCAGTGTATCTCTTTAGGTTTCATACCATCACAGTCATGAACGAGAATGAAAGAAAAGTATGCCACATTTTCCTCTATTTCGCACCTAAAGACAAATTTAAAATATTCCATTCCTCAAGACATGGTAGCAAGAACAAGCAAAAACCGTATATTATTCGTCTAAGTTTAACTTACGTTCTTGTCGGTACGTAACGGTGAATAAGTCAAAGACACTCCCGAAAACGACAAAAGACATTCACAGATTGCAATCGGAACCCGGCGGCTCGAACTTGATTAATAGCATGTCGATCAGAGTTATGAAAGAACGTGTTTCGAAATGTACTCGGAAGTTGAAGGTCGTGATGCAGGTAGGACCAAGATTTCGTGAGAAATTTTCCAAAAAGAGGGTCGATAAAGGAAATTGAAAAAACGCTGAATCCCGAATCGGCTTTGTTTCCCAAGAGACCTTGATCTGGTTAGACTCAGACCGTGGAAAATGTTGGTAATATTTCCGAACACACATGACATTTGAAGGTAACGATGACAAAATTCCGAAAAGGAAAAAGTCTTCTTCATCCCTGCAACTTCAAGAAATATGTTTTTGTCTCGTAGTACTCTGCTTTCACTTCTGGCATATGTGAATCATGCAAAGGTTTGTCATTAAATATTACACCGTAACCAGGAACTGCCGTCTACCTAAGGGGGTCTGGGTGCAAATTTCCCTGGGGCCCCTTCCTGCGCCTACTCTGCCCATAAGCAATAGCTTATAAATAAAGAACGATATTTGTCAGAAAAGCATTCCTGGTAAATATATTATTTGCCTTCTGAAAAATAACCAAGTACCCTTTTCAAAATGGGGCCCAGATGCTTAGCATATTTAGGCTCTTGGCCGGCCCTGACCGTAACTATCAACCATTACAACGTAACCAAAACGCTAAGGCTGCACATTGCTAAAGAATTTGAAAATAGGGTAATTAAGCAGTTGTTCATCCCCAATTGTTGTTACGGTAAGTGTCCATTATCAGATATCAAATTCCATTCAAATTAAGGTATGATTTAAAATCATCTAACGTCCGTTTGGCGCAGAGGATAGCGCGTTGGACTTCTAATCCAAAGGTCGTGGGTTCGATCCCCACAACGGATGAAATTTTTACCACCCTGCAGTTGAGCGGTTAGCAAGTTAGCTCATTAGCATCGAGGTTCCGGGTACAACTATGATATGGGAAACTCCTCTACCGAAAAAGAAATTGTGACAAAGAGCGGCAGCTGTCATTATATAAGATCAAACAGACAGCTTTCATCATTATATATGATCAATCTATAAGACGAAAAAATTACACTCGTATGATTATATTCCTATTACTATACATTTATATATATTTGTTACATATTATGTGATTAATAGGAGTAAACTGCTGGTTGACAAAATCTATCTGTTAGTGCCGCAAAAAGTGACGTGTTAATATTATACTCGATAAAGAAAGAGAGGAATTTGGAAACTATCTAACAGGCAATTCTCCAGAGAGCATTTTAATGGAATTCCGATTTTAACAACATTGCAATAACATAGCAAAGGAAAACAACCCACTTCACGGATACCGGAATTGATTTTGCCATTCTTTCGCCTGCATTTTCTCAATAGCGTGACCAATCGATTCAGAGGAAACCGTGTATTCAACTCCATAACCACCTCTTTGAGGTATTTTGCCATGATGGATAATTTCAAAGCAAAGACAAGCATTCTTTCAATTGAAGTTTTAATCATGAATACATTAAAATAGGGTAGGAAAGTGTATCTACAGTATACTTGTACGTACATTGTCTTTGAAGTGTAAACGCGTAATTCGATGCACAGAAATCTTATTTCAAAATTACCGACATTTTAGCCCGATCAGCATTTATGCTAAAACTTATGAGAATAGGCACACCTTTTATCGGAAAAGAATACAAAATGTATGCGTAATTTCCGTTTCGGAAAATTCTGAAAATCGGTTAAGGCATTCATTGCAACATTGTCGAACTTGATACTTGATAAATTAATGGGTTTTAAATGATTTAACGCTTGGCTGCTGCAGAAAATAAATTTATAACACAATTTAAAATTCACAGAAATTGGCGATAATTTGTGGAAATACCCCATGTTTGAAGGAAAAGAGACGTTGCACTTTTTCCACAGGATTTTAATACAGACAGGACCAGGTTTCCGCGAATTATCGCCATCGTCAGGTATGGTATCAGGGATCGCCTGATAATGGCGATCATTCGCTGAACCCTGGTCGTGTTTGTATTTAAATCCTGTGAAAAAAGCAGTCTCTTTTCATAGGTATAAAGGTCTCTTTCCAAAAGTACAAAGTCTCTTTTTTTCTCATAGAACACTATTTATTTGGCTGGTCCTTAGATTTTTCCTGATCCAATCATGAAAATTGCCCAAAATTCTTAAATTGCCTACAAAAATACATCTTCCACAGATTTAAGCGTGGTTCTTAAGTAGATATGGAGTATACATTCCATTGGAAATTCTCATGGGGAGTTAAAAATGAAGTAATTTTGTGGAAATCTAGGGGATATATAACGTGTAATCTTCCGTAACGCAAGTAATATTTACGGTAATGCAAGAAATTATTTTGCCATTCCTCAAACCTACCCCTACCTTAATTACCTTGCCTCGCGCCCACTTACTCGATGACGCTGATATATCGTTTTAGAATTTTTTGCCCTGCTGTTTACAAAGCGAACAAATCAGGTTTCTCCATTAGCACACTTCTCAATATTTTCTCTTTAAATAAAATACCGCAAAATTACTTATAATGTACAAGTTCACTTCGATTTCCCATAATCGCGGATTAGCCTTCGATAACAACGCTACACCTCTCTAAAGACCGCCCTGACGCATGTTACTTGGCAACGGCCGCACTAGGCGAGGGTGTGGCCGCGCGTAAAAAAAATGAGCGGCCAGATCTCCAAGGCGAACCACTTCGACAAAAGATAACAACTTTTCGCTCTTTTTTTACGTTTTGCGGAAATGTAACCCTTTTGAGTGAAAGGATTCGGAGGACTAAGGGATGGAAAGATTAACCTCACAAAAGGTAAATGAGGTGCCCCCCAACGCCTCTTTGTTATCTCTCTGCTTCCCATCACTTCCTTTCATTTCCCGCTCTCTTTTTCCACCCTCACGACTTTTGCGCAGCTGCCAATCTAAAGCGATTTTGAAATAAAATTGCTACGTACTTAAAGAGCTCGAGGCGCATTTGCAATCTCAGGTAGAACGCCATCAATATCTACTTGAAGGAGTAAAAAGTGTAAAAAATAGCGTAATGACTAGGGCTCGAACCCAGGTCCCCCACTTTCCGGACAGGTATTCCGACCACTTGGCCACCGCGGCTTTGTGAATTGGCTGCCTCAGTGAGGACCTTCTGGCGGCAGTTTGTGCCGCTAAGTGGAGGCTGCCCGATTTGCTCACAGAAGCAATCCCAAACAGTGTGGAAGAGTGGTAGTTCAGTGGTCAGAATACCCAGCTGGAAAGTGGGAGACCTGAGTTCGAGTCTGAGTCATGTCACTATTTTTCACACTTGTTATTTCTTGGGATTCAGCCGCGCGGCTTCACCGTACCAAGTTAATCCACCTTTCCTTAATCCTTAACGTCTATTTACATATACCCAGCGGCCCGCCTCCGAACTGTGGTAGGAGGCACATGCATCTATTTCACTAACCCAGTATTCCTAACCGGACTCGGAAGATTCGCTACAGCAGATTCGCCATATATACATTTTCGCTACAGTTTCTGTTTCGCTACCTAAGTTTTTACTACAGGGCGTTTTCGCGACAAAACTTTTTCGCTAGAAAGCGCTTTCTTTTGTTGCGAACATTTTTGTAGGTAAAATTCTTTTATAGCGAACTTTTTTTGCAGTAAAAAAATTTTGTAGCAAAAACTTCTGTCGCGAAATCGACGATAGCGAACCTACTGTAGAGAATCTTCCTAGACCAATTCCTAACATCTTCAGCCGCTTTCATACTCCGAAATCTCAAACTGCGTCAATTCTAGCACTCCTTTGCGAAAATGTCAAATTTTCATCAACTACGTAGAAAGAAAAATAGGCTCTCGGATCTGCAAAATTATAAAGGAAAATTTAAGTCCTGAAATACACTCCTGATATACTCCATAACAAATAACTATCTTATTTCTGTGACGTGGCGCTGAGGTGACAGGTGTCGCTGCTAAGGCAAGTGAAGCCACACAAAATTTCGGACTGATTCGAAGGGTTTGATTACGGCAGGCGTTGGGAATAAGTGTGTTCGGTGTAAACAATAAAATGAAAAAATCCATCCGTAATTTTCTCTCAAATTCCAGATGGAAGAACGTGCGAAGAAATGAAAGTGGGTTTATCTGCTGTCTAAAGGCAGCATCTAGACGCACATTCTCTAACCACTGTATTATTTCCCAGATTCACATGCCACTTTCGGGAGGTAACTGTAGCGTATAGCAGCCGCTCATCAAGTGGAAGATCCGGGTTCGTATCCTAGTCCCATAAGACACTTTCCACATCCTTTTATCCCTTGGGGTTTTTTGGGTGCTACAGTGTGAAGTCATCTGAAACCCTCTCCTTGGGCTTAAGAACATACCGATTCAGATGATGTGGAAACGAAGTTTAAATTACGAAACAGATTCATCCCTTAGATATCTCCTTCGCCGGAGAACGACCTCCGTCACAGCTGAGTTGGTTATTAGTGAAAAATGCGGATCCGGATGCGAAATCTGCTATCGAGGAGTCAATCCCACACACCTGAATCGATGAGGTGAACTTTGATTGATTTTTCGGAAATGATACGATATATCCAGGTCCGGGAGGGAATTGAAAGTATTTTCAAATCCGCCACCCTTACCAAGAATCAACCAGGTTATTCAGTCGACGGAATAAGGGCGTTAACTCCGGAATTATTTTGTTTTTCTCTTAGTTAGATCAAAGGCGGATGTAGGAATTCCCTTGGATAAGCCAAAAAAAACGTATAATGAAAGGTATCAGAAAAAAAATTTGTATGTACTATCACCATCGATATGCTATGACAAATAATTCTTCTGTTACAATAATCGTTGTGTTCACAGTAGTTATCGAAAAACAGTAATTTCCTTCTTATATCCACAGGAATTATTTCAGAAGAGCAAGAAACTTTAATTTTTAAGTACCTAAATCGTTGTTCCTATCAAGATATTATCGGATTGATTTGGAGCAGCCCTTTAAGACAAGGGTTCGTCCTCATAAAGTTTTCATAAGGGACGTATCGCCCTGAGAATCACGCGTTGAGGTACTGAATATTAGAAAATTGATTTCATCCAAAGGGCGATGAAAGCTGATATAAACTTCAGGGAGTCAAGTAAGTGGTCAAAGGAGACTATATAATAAAATTAATAATGCTATTTACTTTCGACTTTAAAACAATTACTCTATATCGACATGGTCGCACTTAGTTTTAAGTCCCTGGGGAAGTTGAATGATAAAGGGATTCCAGTAATAGCATTATGCAATAGTAGGACACCGGTGTTATCAAGGGTAAACTATAACATTGAGACTTTCTCTTATATCGCGGTTTAAATGCAATTTGAATAAATTACTTTAAAAATCACCATATGCTGTTTCAGTTATTATAATGTTAATATAAGCGATCGATTACAGCCTACAATTACACACTCTTGCTAGGTATTAAAACCTTTACGACTCAAAAAATGAAACCTTAACTTTTCTGGAAACAGCTAGATTTATTTTGACAGAGTAGGAAGTTAGTACGTAAATAAAATACGTCTTTTCAGAGCCGCGCCTAGTCTATCTGCCGCCCGAGTGCAAACGTAATCTGCCGCCCCTTAAAATAAAGTACCAAAACCTAATTCCTTTCCTTACCTGATTCACAGGTAAAAATTATTTTTCAAGACTCTGAAAAACCAGTGTTCTATGACTTCGTTTCCCAGCTTACATTAGTCACCAAACGTCAGTAACAATAAATCATCCATATTCCGTACACTGACATAGTAAATTGTCATTATGAGTGATTCTCATGAGATTCTGATGAGCGATGAGAGACAAATTTCTTAACCAGTCTTGGGTCATTCATAAATAGAAATGGTTCTTGATGGGATGAATGGGAAATGTGTCACACAGAAAATGACAAATAATGATGTTGTGAAGATAATAATGGTTGGCTACGCTTCTATTGCCGACTTTCGGATGCCACCGCTAGAGTGCAAGGCCCCCCTTGGATCCATAGGACGGCGTGGCTCTGCGTCTCTTCATAATTACATAACAAAAGAAACAAGGTACTTCTCGGAATCAAAAACATCCGTCTGCCATTCCTGCCGCAGGGAATCGAACTACTATCTTGAGAACAGGTTTCAGAGCGGCTCTTTGAGTGGAAACAAGATCCACTTCTGTAATATCCATGTCCGGTTAGAAGTGACCACCATTCACATCAGTCCGCCCTCCTCCGCTCCATTCATGGCGAAATTAAACATGATCACGTGGGGTAAGAATGAAATGTAAAATGTACTCGCGATGAATTATTCATTTAGATCGTGGGATTTTTATTGGACGCCGTTCGATGTGGCGATTACGCCATACGTATTGAGGTGCATAATATTCACATGAGTCCAGGAAGCACGTGTTCGACTGATAGGAATAGACAAAGCGGCGAGTGTGGTAAAGCTGACATTAGGACTTGTAGGAACATTTCGAGCTTGTTATTTTATATGATAGCTTTACAAATAAGGACCCTCGAGGTTTAGGGTGCCTTGAAGACAATTCTGTTCGGCTCAGTTGACCCTAAAAGTTTCGCCCTATTTTCTTTTTAATGATAGTTTAGAAAAAGATAATTTAGGTTCTAATCTACCCTTAAAGTGAATTACTAAACTCGATTCAAACACTATCGCAAAAAATACAATTCCCAATGAAAAACGAACATGAGAAAGGTCTGACGGGACCGGAACTCGAACCCGGGTCTCCCAATTGCCGGGCGGTTGCTCTATCCATTCAGCAATCCCACCAGACCACTTCTCCATGCCATTTGGGAGACTTTGTAGGCAAGTTCAGTCCCAAACGGCATTGAGAAACGTTCCGGTGGTATAGTTCAATGGATAGAGTAGATTTGGGAGACCAGGATTCGAATCCCGGTCCCGTCAAACTTTTTCTCGTGTCCGTTTCTCCTTGGGAATTTTCCTAAGTGATGTCTTATCGTGCCAGTGACCTAAACCCTTTTCCTTGGAAAAAACAAATCAACAAACTCGTTTTAAATGTTATCAGTATTTCAAAATGCGAATAAAATTATCATCGGCCTTAGAAATATTATTATCAACATTTAGTACAAGGAATAGTTAACCTGTTTCATGGATAACCTTTTAAAAACCGGCCTAGACCTTCACTATAGACAAGAGGTTTTTTATTAGTAAACAGAATCAGTTTTCCGTAAATTTTAGAAATCCTTCCTAATTATTTTCCAATTTCGAGTCCTTGCCCTATTTCCATGTCCGTTTTTCCTTGGGATTTTTCCTAGGAGCGCGCCTTACACGTGCAAAGCCAACTTTACTCCTTTCTTTCCTAACTAATTCTTTAATTAATGTTCCACGAATGGATAGCTACAGATTTCCGAAGTATCTCTCTTCCGTACACGAAAACCTTTTTATTGCCTTCAATTATCAATTTTGTGGATGTAATATCATCCCACAAATACGAACTAGTCTAAAATAGATTTAAATTTCCGCGTACGAGCTTTATCTTTTTCGAACCTCTCACGTTTACCGTCAGAGAAGTTCTGAATGCAGAAGCGCACGTTGCGGAAGAATGGCGAACTACCAAGGCACCGCCGATCTCCGATTTGTGGAGTGAATGAAAGGAATAGCTGACGTCACTTACGTGAGAATTTTATTGTGGCTGTTTTAAATCATTATATGATCAACACAGATGCCTTTCGATAAAAATAAAAATGAATAAAGGCCAGAACTACTGATTAACGCTTATCAACTACGAGAAATTCATCAGCGAGATGAGAGCGATTTCTTATTTCTAAATTTGATTTGCTTACGAAGATTCAGAGGATCAGCATATATTTCATATGCCTAAAAGATTTCCGATAGTAAAGAGTTAATTTCTGTGATTAATTTTTGAACATTTTATTTCAATTCTAACTGCAAAAAATATTAGCAATTGTAGCAAAATAACTCTACGATGAATTTACTAAGGTAAAAACGAAATAATAATAATTATTTATTTATCACAAACAGGTTTGTCGACCCAATTACATGTGATATAATATAAATAAAAAAATGGAAATACATAAATAATACTAAAACATAAAACATTGTAAAATGTTTTTGAATTTTTAACTTGACATTGTCAAATGGCAACAAAATCCGATAAATAAGAAGGGTTGAATTGTGTTGGGTAGAGTTGGATTGGAGGTGCGTTAAAAATAATTTCATCATTTGTATTAATACTATGAATACGTTTTTTATGTATTAGAATCGCTGCATCCGATCGAACGTGTTCCATTTACAGATGTTAAGCTCACTTAACAGTAGCTATTACTGCTTTGCGTTGAAATTTTCCATCTCTTTTTGCGCGCAAACTGACGAAATTTCCACTCCCAAATCCTTTCCCCAAAGCCGATAAGCGACGTTTGCGTCTATTACGTAATGCAAACGTTGCCTTGTCAACTATCTCTCGCCCCGCGCGAATCGTCGCTCATTTTTCGTATCTCTTATCTCCGAGTTGCGTCAGAATGTAGATGTCGCCTACGAATTGTCTCAATCGCCTCGTTCTCCATTCCATCGCTTTTTCCCTTTCGTTCCCATAGCGACGCGCTGCAAATAACGCGGTTTATTTGAATCTTCTTAAAANTGTAAGTTTTTTTTCTGAGTTTTACTGTTTTATTTTTTACAATGCAATTATCTTTCTTTCATGTACACTTCGTTTACTTGTCTTTTTTAAAGTGATTATTTTTTTTATTCCTGTGTTTTCAGTTTTTTTTCTGCAACTCATGTATCGTATATTTTATACGATGGTTACCTCAAGCACAGATTAACCTAGTAGGCTATCTAAAGCTTCCAGCTTTTTGTACAAATCTTATTGTATACACATTTTTGTTTAAAGCGATAAATATCCATATCTATAAAACAACGCAATTTCTATGGAAGATTCATTGGAAATGCAGATAGGCGGGGAATTCCTCAATAGAATCATACCTGCAACATCATCATATTTGAAAGTAAGATTGCGATAGGTTAGTCTTTCCACTCACATTTGACGGAATTTCCGTTGACTGATGACTATTGGAACTCTTAGGAAAAAATGCTTGAAAACATGGTCACTTCTGGTCAATTTTCCTCATGACTAAAAATGACGAAAATAGCAAAAGCTCGAATTGAAAAGTCACAGTCTGAAGGTTGTACACGTAATCCCAGAGCAATGCTTTCGAATCAGACAGCGTATGAATTTCCTTCAATGTCAACCCTGGCAAGAGTAAGAAAGAAAGGTCTTTGAGCTTAGCAACTAAAATTAAAAGAGCAAACAACTTTTCCCCAGTCGAAACTACTTTTGAAGGGAAGCGAGCGAGCGCCTCTCTGCTCTTCACGAATCACAATGCCGACAAAGACTGCAGGAGAAATCTATTCGTAGGAAGGACGTATATCTTCCCAAAAATCACGCGGTAAAGCCTGAAAATGTGACAACGCAAAGTGAATGGTCGCACTAGCGCCCGGCTGGGGAAAACCGCACGAAATACCTGACGAACTTCCGACTTTTTCTAGCAGAATCATAGACTCACCGCTTCCGTCCTCAAAGATTCACCCCCCTTTCGTTTACACCCGATTTCCTCCATATGCGGAAAGAAACCGGAAGTCATTCGTGGTCAATATGCTTACAAACAGCTATGATGTTTAAATTTTCAATTCTCAAGGAATGACGGACATGAAAAGCGTATGTCAGGAACTCGAGCCCGGATTTTCCGCTTCCGGGCGGCTGCACTAACCAATTGTACCATCTTGCCAGAACGTTCAAACATGCCATTTTGGGAGACTTTGTATGTAATGGCGAGTGGTTCGTCCGGCTGGCACGGTTTGAATTTTATCATGCAGTCATTCTTTGACTGACATTCTTGATACCTTACGCTATTTCTTACATATATATTTTATAGTAACATTATATATGTACCATTTTGTTTGCTTTTCAGATGTGATTCAACCTGTCTTTTCCTTAAATCTTAGTTAACTGTCACTAGGTTTCGCAGGTTCTTTACACTCCACTTTTTGTGGGAGTTTTCCTGCTGGGGAGTAATTTTTCCAATATTCTAACTTATGTTTTTAAACCAACAAAGTAGTTTTCTTCTCTGCCCTTTTCTCAAGCTATCTCTTTCGAAGTTCATATGACGAAGGGTTAAATGTAAGAAGAGACTTGATAGTGTCAATCCCGCCCTAATAAAGCCGCATTGTTATTCTTAATATTGTTATCATCATCATCATCAGCACCATCGCAATCATCATCATCGTCGTCGTCATCTTCACCATCATCATCATCACCATCGCAATCATCATCATTATCCTTAATTTGATTATTTTAAGACTGCTCTATGTCTTTGGTAGGAAATCGAATTTTCGCAGATTTTTCTTACACTTACATCCTTAATTAAACGTTACTAATGATGAAAGATAGCACTAAGATTACGCAAATTTCCAGATGTAACGACCAGAATTAATGCGATCAAAACATTGTATAGAGAACAATTCTAATTATACTAATCTGAAGATGAACAAATATGATTTACTCGCGTAATCACCTCTAAAATCGAAGTAAATTTCTAGTTTTGCTGTTCCTGTTAATTAAACGCCTCCGTGGTAAAGAAATGTTTCCGGAGCAAACGCATTCAATTTCGAGATCCTAATGAAACGCAGATTTTTAACACTGAGCCCAATCATCGAAGGTTTTGTTTTCGAACTCATGAACTGATGCAACCTTCCACTTTCACGTGATGCGCAGAGAAAGTTCGAAGCATAGGACCTAAACAGTTTGGGTAAATACGAGTATAACGGGGTTCCGAAGTGGTATTTCAGCTTCTGATAAAGCGACCTTGTTAAGAACTAGCATGTCCTCTTCTATTCTAATCAAATAATAATCAAAATTCAGAAATCCCCTACTACGTACCAATACGTTTCCTTCGTGAAAAGAAAACAATATCCTTCAAATGGTAGATAGCTTAAGTCATTTCGCATGTAGGCCTCCACCAGGAATCGAACCCGGAACCACCTTCATCGAAGTCTGGGAAATCTGGGAGCCCTATCCTTCAATTTTAAGCAGCACAAAATTTTGTAATTTCTCTGCACAACGCACGATATAAACATCTACCATTTACTTCTTAAATATTTCCTTGATTTGAATCCTGAATTTTTCGAGATCGGGGCACCTGGTGAAAGAATGCGCATTTCTTTTTCACTTGTTTGAAACAGGAGAAAGGAACATATATTTAAGGCAACGCTTTGTGGAAAAATTCATCCTCGTCGAAAATTCTACTGAAATTGTTTACGTAGAATTAAAAATTAGTCATCATATGAAAGTTATCGTATAGGTAGACTGTTCTTTTTACATTCAGAACCTTGAAGGAACTAGTTCTGAGGAGTAGCTGATATTCCATTATCACAGTACTAAAAATACAGCTATAATCTAGCGATTTCTATTCTATTGACAGAAACTCAATGTTATAATGTGGGTCATTTTCTACACGTTACACCTATGCAAGGTTATGTGACTTTAACAAGGTGTAACGTCCACGTTATCAGAAAGATCACGTTGCTGATCATTGTAACTCAATCAAAATAAGTCGTAGCTTATATTTTGGAAATGTACAGTTGTAGCTTACAAAAAGGAGAATGCAAGGCCTGGTATTATAATGTATACTTAAAATGGACTTTGGCTAAAGTTCACTTTAAGGCATAGTATAATAACGTTTTGTAAGAATTAAAGTGAAGATTGTTGTAAATCTTCCATGTATATGATGAATTAGCACGGAGAAGCACAATAATCTTCACTCAAAAGTGGACTTTAGTTTATTTTAAGTACACATTATAATAGCGGGCCTATATGTTATAAAGTCTTACGAAAGCTCCAAAACAATGTACGATCTATATTCTACTGGAAAAATGTTGTGTTAGTATTTCACTCTGAGAAATTGCAACGATGCATTGAATAAAATAATAGGATTATTCTCAAAGATTCGTTGCTCTGTCGTTGGTACAAGTTGTGGAAAATTTCCGGTAGAATTTTCCGTGGGACATCATAGAATTATAGAATACTAACCTTTAAATTAGTTCGAAGACATTTTCTATGTAAAAATTAAGATCATTCTATGGGTTGGGTACATCCAAAGTTTTATAGAAGTTAATTTTTTTTAATGTATTCTTTTATAGGAATCGACTCCATAAAATGTCGTTAAAATATACCCATGTTTGAAGGAAAAGAGACTTTGTACTTTTTCCATAGTATTTTATTGCAGACACGACCAGGTTTCAGCGGATGATCGCTATCATCGGGTAATAGCGGAAACCTTTTTTTTTTGTTACGTTACCTGGTGATGGTGATCATTCGCTGAAATATGGTCGTGACTGTATTAAAACCCTACAAAAAAAGTAGTCTCTTTTCCTTCAAATATGGAGCATTTCCACAAAGCATCACCAATGTCGGCGAATTTTAATTAAATTATACCCAGTTGTTGTAACCAGCCAAAAATTGAGCATTTATACCATGGATGACATACTAAAAACGTTTATAAATCTCCATTAAGTTTTTAAAAAGTGATATTTAGTCCTTCTAACCCATCCGATAGACTTTTTCAAGCATAAGAATATGATTGTCACTTCAATCAGATAAAAGGCAAGTTTCTCCTTTTCGAAACCCAATTTCTGGCCATAAATCTTCCCTCGGGCGCTTCTTCCGATGTACTCTGGGGGAAAAAACTCGAAATTGGGAAAGTTTTCCGTTCCTTTTTTCGGCTAACTGGCGGAGAATCGATTTTCTCCGCCGCTCCTTCCGGCGAAATCTCTTCATTTTCCCATCTCTCTCTCTTATCGTCTCCTTCGCTGCTTTCCGTTCAATGCTCCGTCGCCTACACTTTTTCCACACTCTTTCCCATTCGCGCGTGGTCGCCGCGGGAAAGTGCTCGAAAGTGACACATCGTTAGTGCAGTCGCGTTCGGCGCGTGACCTTCGCGCGTTGCGTGAGATCGGGAGCTTTTTTAAAACGAGATCCAGATGCGCAAAATGGAAGCGCAATAATTGGAAATCCATTTAAGGAGCGATTGAATAACATCGCTGCTTAAGGGCAGTCGATACAAGGCCCGAATATCCGTTTGCAGGTTGTTAGCAATAACATCGCCATGATTGCATGAATATCGATAACAATTTTCTGTTTTCGCCATTCAATGCTTGAAAGATTTTGCTACGCTTCCGTCAGGATCATGCAAACCATAATGGAGTAAAAAATTGGAAAATTATATAAAAATCGATGCCTTTCGTTGTAAGGGTACTCGGTATTAAGAAGTGATACGAAAATCTTCTTGCACAGAATTGTAGCTTAATCCTTTATCTTCTGATCCAGGCACTTTCCAAGTACAAGAGTTTCACACAATTTCCGTATTCGTGTAATTCGAGCAACATGTCCATCGAATTCCGCAGCAAACAGATCGAAAGAGCTTTGTTGCAACAGTAAGTCGTTCGGGACATTGCCCTTCCACCGCCTTCCATCTTCCACGGCATTTCTTTGAACTAAATACAGAAAGCGCGAAAGACGGCTAGTTTAATTTGTTTCCGACGCCCTCAAGGCAGAACGTTTCTCACGAGACAGAGGTGGTTGACAGTACCAAGTTTAACACAGCAATTCAAACGGGGTGCGCAAATGCTTATACGACAGAGTCTAACACAAAAATGATTATAAATTCTGGTCATTTTGAACTAAACATTCGCATTCTAACTTGTACTAATACTCAATATCTAGACAAACTTTTACACTCCAAATTCTAGCCAGTAGGGGCAGATTTTATTCTTACTTTATGAACAACGTCTTTGTTTACTACTCTTTTAACCTTTTCTCTTGTTAACTAGCGTCACTCTCGGTATCAGAAAAACATTAGCAATGTGATTATACAAAAATATAATTAACTTACGTGAAAATATGATGATATTTATTTACTTCCCCTTTCTTATCAGTGAAACTGCCGACATGTTACGTTAGAGGAAATAATTTGCGGAAATTCCCTTGACTCTTCACGCCTATTTGAGCGAGTAAATTTTAATGTCCATTCTCGAATCACAAGAGCTCTATCATTTTGTCCCTACCTGCCGGGATAAATTTGTACACATAATCAACGTGTACAAACATTCGCCAATCCCCACGTTGCTTAGCGCTGCCAATCATGTTCCCCAGGAAATACAAAATGTTGACTTTTTTTAGCAATAAGGCCGACTCTCTAGGAAGAGCGCTAAAAATATTTTATGAGTCTGCAATTCTTTAAGAATCGTGCGCACATTTATTGGCTTTTTGTTCAACTTTAACATTTTTATTTCACTTTAAATTTTGTTCTCTCACGTTTTATCTTTATCTTACTTGTCATATCCCAATCTATTCCATTCTTACTCTACATAACCTTCAAGGAACGAGCAAGAATACGAATCCATCCGCCATCTAAGCATGCACGTGAAGCTAATCATGCTCTATTTTTGCATAATTCGACATGAAACTCAATCATTGAAATGATGCATCTCACCAAGGTGACGACTATTACATGAAGGCGAGAGAAACAATGTCGCCAGCTAATCGTTTAGCAACGCCCTCCATCGAATGAAAATAAAATTTGGCATTTTTACAAGGAAGTACAACGCGAGTCATTGAATTCTGGTATTCTTGTAGAATACTCAATTAGGAACGAAAACTATCGGTAAAAATGTCTTCCCCGGACAGATATAAGGCTACTTTTTATTCGCCCAACTGTCCCCGGTTCGACTCCAGACGTTTAAGACTTGTTTCCATAAGAAATGTATGTAAAGCTCACTTTTATCGCTCGCATGGTTTATTTCATTCGCAAAATTAAATTAGAAACAATAGCCGTACGAAATCGAGACAAGCACCATAAGAAGAGAAATTGAATGAAAATTCTTATTTTGGCCGTGGAACATTGCTTTCGATTCAAAATTGCATGCATTTTGATAAAGTAGACGAAAATGTTGTGGTATTTTTTGTTTGTAAGCAAACCGTTCCCCTGACAACTAATAACGCTATTGAATCCGATCTTCTGCCTTTTCATTTTCAAGAATACATTGGGAATTGAGGACCGATGAAAGATACTAGTTCATCTTTTGTAAAATAGCATTATTTTATTTAATTCTATCTCTATTTTTCCCGTTCAGATTCAACGAGCATTTCAGCTAGTCCTATTGAAACAAAGCTTCAAATCCCCATGAATTCCCTCAAATTGATACAGTACAAGAGTCTTTCTATAAAAAACTAAAACTGGTTTTTATTTCGCATTCGGTTTGTCACACAAGACTGAAGGCAATCAAAAACTTCTCAGAAGAGAGACAGAAATGAAGCACATAGATTATCCGTTCGCTAAACATTAATAACGAATGACGGTTGCGAGGTCTTTCGTCCTCCATTTCATACGAAACAACTAAACGAATAATAAAACCGGATTCGCTGCTGCGATTTCATTAGGTTTTATTCATCACAAAAGCTGCAGTTGAAATGCTGTAAAGGTTACGCCATCCAGCTCTGCGTCCCCAAGAAATGTTTTCATAGTGCTCTTAATCTTAACTTTTAATTCTCAAGGTGAAATACTTAATGACGATTGAAGTCATTATTTCCGCGACTTGGAGAACTAAATTAATCGGAGAACCGACTTCCAAGTAGTTTGGAATATCGCGCATTTTCCAATAAATTAATTCGTATTCATCAAAGCAATGAATTTTTTCACCAATTTTAAGAATAATTTGAATTATAAGATTCATTTCCTAATGCCACCAGCAAGTTTCTTTGCAACTTCTCTTATTTCAACAAAGAAGAGTCCTTTTTCCGTATTTTGATTTCTATGCGCCTAATGGAATCCTTTCAATCTTATCTGTCTGTCTCGATATCCTTGTTTTTCTATTAAATTAAATAATTCCGATCACAAATAAATGTACGGAATTCTACTTGTATAACACACGTCACATCGTTATGCATAGTATTTACTCTGCTATGCATTCTTTGAATCTGCTCACTTGTTGAATTAGCTGCTAATTTCTCCCTCATATTGAACCTGAGAACGTCTGAACAGGAGTCTTCCTCTACCACGGAACGCTTAATTAATACCGCATTAGTTGTTTTACCCTCTTTAACTCTATTTTATGAAATTCTTAATTTTGCTCTCTTGTAAAAATAAGCATTCCACAAGAGGGTAAGGAATAGGAAATTTGACTAGCAAAAAGATTACTTTTTAAAGAGGAAGAAAGTTTTGTTCTAGAATTATTTCACCTTAAGTAATCTTGAGTTTGATATTTTAATCCCACGGTATTATCTACCACACAGTTTCGATCGACGAGATGTTAAATATAAGGTAATACACGGGGAACTTCAGGGAACGAGGCACTATCAATTATTATTGCTTTCACGGCGAACATCGACGCTTGGATTTGAAAAGCACATATAGCATCAATGTCAAACTGATGAAATTTAACTATGGGGATAGAGCAAAAAATCACTGTGAAATCCCGTTTCTTCCTTCAAAACTCCCCGGAATTCTTTCACTCCTAATTATTTTGCAAGATAATCGGTAAACCTCCGCTGTAGGCGGACACAATATCCAGAACGAGAGGGAAACTTTCAATGGAGCACTAAATCCGATGAAACTAAAGACTCTGCATTCGCTAATGTCTGTCTGTATGGCCATCAGCCCGAAGTTTGGCTGGGTCCTCGACCACTCCACTATTGCCTTCCAAAAGCTTTAGAGAAGGAGTGATTATAATAAAAAACACCTACGTGAGTATTATCGCTTAAATCAGACGCAAATCCACACCACAGAGATGCTAAATCGCCTTTATCTCCACGCTAAGCACTCAAAGATACCAAATCATAACACAGAACCATCACTTGGTCGGTGATTTCAACGCACCGAAAACCCAAATACCAAAATCCTCAAAAAAAACTCACTTTGGTTCGACCACGGGGGGCGGTATTCCTTCATCCCGAACTTCGATGGACCCTTGCAGCCCTTCTTGGACAACCTCCGATTCTGCATGACCCTCACCCACCGACCACTTAGCAGAATGCCCACCGAAACCCATCCTTCCTCGCAAGATCACCAACTTGCGCCCTGCACCACAACCAGCGAACTGAAGATCTTCTGGACAAGACGTCCTGGTAATATTGGTCCCTTCCTCCTCCGCGATCACTCCACCCCCACTTTCTCCCTTCATTGGACAGCGCCATTATCAGGGACTTTCCGAGAACCTGAGTCAATGAGAGAAGGGATTTCCTCCCGCCGGCTCGAGAGACGTCACGGGCGACCGGCAGAGATTCCGCCGCTACGGTTGCCGGAAACTTTGACATCACGGAGGGTTGCCCTCTCCACGCTTACGTATCCAACGAAATCTCCGCCTTCTTCCTCCACGCGGTCGTCGGCGACTATTCCGGAACGCAGGTAACTGGATCGGGACCATAGTGACGCGCGCAGACTGCAGGCGCGATAAGGAAAGTTCGCTCGCGGGCTTCCCATTTCCAACCCTATGCTTCTGGAAGCGTCTAATTCCGGATAATAATGATTTGAACTCATTTGTAAGCGTGCGATTCTGAGGAAATGCCTGTTTATAATCGACCGTAAAGGGGGCAGAACGGATGACGGGGACGCTACTCTGACGTAAAGATGATTTGATTGGAGAATCAAAATGCTCAGGTTTTCAACTACCCGGCAAACTATCACTTCATAAATACCCGGGCACTCCAGTTCACCAAATAATACTTAAATTCAACAACTTGTTATAGAACTTTTACGATCCTATATATCGCGAAAAGAAAAAATAAAAATAAATTACATAACAGTAAACATAAATTGCTTTCATTTCTGAAATTTCAAATATAGCGCGGTTGGATTTAAGTAGGATTTATTTAGAATCCAATAGCTTGGCCTCGACTTTGTGGTATCTTTCCATCTTCAAGACAAATAGAAATAATACCTCTACCTTACCAAAAAATATTTTTATTGGACGACCATGGTTTCGACCCGTTGGTAGAATCTGAGGATCGTTCAACTTGAGGATGACCCAATGGATTGAATCCATGGTCGTTCTATAAAAATATTCTGTGTTAAAGGTAGAAGCATTATTTCTATTTGTCTTGTAGGGTCTATTTATTAGTAATAAGACTTAAATAAACTGCAAAATTGAGTAATAATAATAAATATAATGATGATAATAATTATTATTATGATAATAATAATTATGTCTATGTCTATATTTTTACCCTGCAAGCCGCCTTTCGGCGTGTGGCAGGGGGTGTACGCACCAACTGTTGGTTGGTAACACCACGCTGTTATTATTATGATGATGATGATAGTAATAATAATAATGACGTCTTTATTACGCAAATTTTGGTCTTAAGAGACCACTCTTACAATTACCCTTTTTTCAAGACACGAACACAAACAACCATGCCCTAACCTGGATTCGAACCCAGGACCCCAGCGTTGCTAGGCTAACACTCTAACCACTACACGACCGAGTTCGGCGGTGGTATGTATGTATGATTATATA
>KZ308537.1:477411-539050 GCA_000376725.2 Ladona fulva
TAAGTCATTGAAAGAGTATATATATATATACATCGGAACGCTTATTTTATTTTTTTACTCATGTTTATCCTTAGTAGCGGTAGCGCCATAAAGTTTTCGCATTATGTTCATCGGCGCGTCACTCATGAAGATAACATTTAATGACAGTGATTATCGTCAGTCTTTTACTCGATATTATTAATAATACGCTGTTAATAATATTCGTTTTCTTTGAATGTTCCAAAACGCCTTTATCCGGAGACCAAGAAAAACATTTCATTCTGGTCCAACAAAAACGTAGCAGATCTAGTCAAATGTTGAATATTCAAATAAGTGCAAACAAGGCGAAAGTTTCAAAGAGAGATTAAAATGAAAGGAAACTAATTGAGACACATTCTTATCATTGCTAAAGTGTATATTCGACAATCGGCGTGTCAAGAAGTTGTTCATTCGAGAATAGTTCCAGTCCATTTTAGGTACCCAATACTCGTTTTTTTCTCGCAAAAGTCGAAAAATTATGCTAAATACCTAGTACTATAGTACTCGAAACTTGACTTCGGATTCCCTCGTTTTGATATACCGCGAATCGCGTGTTATGGACGTTCTATTCACTTTTTATTTAAATTCTCTCTCAAGCGTGACGAGCTCTCTATATATTTTCGGCAGAGATTGACCTTGACGGGTTCCCTGAGGTTGTGACCTACTTCGACACTGAAACTGCATTGGAGTAAATGACCTTGGACATATAATTTCTGTTGCAGGAAGAACTTGCGTGTCGTTCCAAGATAATTTGGATTAAGAATTGAGGGAAGATAAACAGCTATTGTGTCTTTGTATAAAAGTCCGCCATAGAGCAGTTTATTGACGAAAACGAGGAAATTAACGAAGAAAAAACAGACTCTATTCTCTAAGATGAAATCGACCTCTACCTTCAATTCCATAACATCATGAAAGATATTTTGTTGTGCAACTGTCTTCTATTTAACAACATCAGAGTGATTAAGGAAGAATGTTTTTCAACGGGGTTATATCGTCCCCTTGAGAGAAAGAATTCCAGAAAAACATTGATGACGCTGGCATGGAAGTTGAAATACTAATTTAGAAAAATGAACCAGTTGTGAAAGTGAGAAATTGAGAATAAAAGCTGTTTAAGAAAGAAACTTATTTCTTTCTTTCGAATGTTCTTTTTTTTGGGGAAGGGGGCGCTATCTTATGTTAGCTAATAAAACAAGGGTGTAAGCGGTACTTGTAAAAAGATCTCTAAACTAGGGTTCAATATCTCACAAATTATGCAATTTTTAACATTTAAAATATATCAAAAAGTGGTGAGGGTGAAAAACTGCTTTTATAAATGTTCTGGCTAGATAGCTTAATTAGTTACGGCATCCGCCCGACAAGTGGAATATCCTTGCTCGAGTCCCTGGCCTGTTACAATTTTTTCGTATCCTTTATCCACTGGAATTTTTCTACATAAATGTCAATAAATTGATTATTTATAAATAATTAGTTCCCTAAATGACTATTCCCTCATTTAGTAGTAAAATTCACGATGATTTATTTCGCCCTCTTATGTCTAGCGAACTCAGTATATATGATTATCTCTGTCAATATCTTTGCACTGCCGCAGAACTACTGGTATGCAATTATCTTACTAATTATCATTAATGGTCTAATTTTTGTGATAGCTTTCTCTCAGATTCAAATCTTTATCATGAAATTAAAGTGAAGTACACTCTGATAATAAAATTCTGGTCAAGTTCAAAAATTGACTTGGAGATTATCAACTCCTGTTGACTCCCTGAATGTGATTCCCTCAGAGATACGTAAACCGGTAAAACCTCTGTTAAAACAATACGCAGATTCATACAGTACGCATATATATACAGTACTATATACAACTACGGAACGTTCAAGCCTACACAATTCCAAATTCAAAAGCAAACTGTGAAAATTGAAATCGAATTATAAAATGCTCTATAATATTTAAAAGGGGTCTCTCAACATAACTGTGATATTTTACAAATTTACATCAAACAATTCTCAAGTTCTTTAAACATAAATTATTAGCGGCGGACATTGTCATTTGCTTTACGATTTCAACAGAAAAAATGCCTCCCATAGAAAAGTAGGGACGGAATTTTTCTGGGGAAGAGTTACGGAAGGAAAATAAATGTTTGCTCCCTTTTTACGGCGAACGGGGCATTTGCAAACGGACTTCCTCGAAGCTGAGCTCGATACGATGAATTTCATAAATTACATACGTTTTCTTTTTTAAACTCGATCCAATACTCATTCACTCCACGGCATGCTTTTCTGCAAACCTTTTTCTATCTAATTACGAGGTTTCATAAGCTATGCCAATTACCGGGTAAATCCTCCAGCTGGTGAAGTGGATGACCGTGAATTCACAGTAGCCTCGAGCGACCGGAAATTATGCATCACGAATGAATTCGGTCCTCTCGTAAACGAGCGCGTGAATTCGGGAACTGAAGCATTTCGCTTTTCGCCGTATAGCCAAGTAAGACCGTTATGTAAACAGTAAGATCTTTAATTACTTAATCAGTGAATGAGTAAGGCCTTGGAGTCACGAAACGAAACCTTGTGAAATTTTCTTGTTTAAATGCTAAAGATCTTTCACGACGTCAATAGCTGGAAATGAGATGGGTTACACAACCCTAGGATAAACTAGATTGAAATTATATTGAGAATTTTTAATTATCCTAAAGTTACTTGCTGGAATTATTTCTCACCGTGTTAAAGCATACCAAGGGACGCGTCATGCGCTGAGAGTGATATAATGTTTATATAATAGTGAAATGATTTCCGCCCATTAAAAAGGAATCTCTTCGTAGATTTTTCCAGCTCATAATTGCGTTTACAGTGTCCATTGGGTGAGTCGTAATATGTTCAAACGACTAACAACTTTCTAGCAACTCGTAAGTCATTGAAAGAGTGCTTCTAATGATCGATATTCCAAGTATCGCAAGTATGGGGAAAACTTCAAGTGGCGATGCTTAACCCAATGCTCAAGTGAAAACTTCAAGAGGCAATGTTAATTTTCATGGTTCGGGAAATACCAAAATTTACATAAGTATCCTCAAAGGCTCCAGCAAGTACATTTGTACATTTCACGTATTTAGACATTCTAATAATTTTATCAATACCTCACAAATTACGCAATTTTCGTCATTTAAATTACGTAAAAAATTATTGAGGGTGAAAAACAGCTTGTATAAATGTTCTGGCTAGATAGCTTAATTGGTAAGAGCACTCGGCCGGGAAGTGGATTATCCTAACTCGAGTCGCGGTCCTGTCACACTTTTTTCGTGTCCTTTATCCTTATGGGATTTTTACATAAATATGTCAATAAATTGATTATTTATAAACTAGAGAATTCCCCTGTCAAAATGACGGGTTTTAATGTGACTTATTTAAAAATGTATGTGTATATTATTGTATATATCTGATTCTTCCAAAGTTTACAATAACTTTCCTGACCATAAAATGTCGGCTCTCTTTCCCCATGGTTTCTTACGGCCCATCTTTCCCATATATTCGTATGAGAGTCGAGTACAACAATCTCCTTGATCGTCAAGGGGACGGGTTGTTTATGCGGGTGCGAATTCACGAGATTTTGAATCTAAATTTATATTCTAGCACCATAATAAGAATTTTTGTTCAATTTCCCTTCTTTTAGTACTTGTTTCGATTTTGTAGGATCATTATTTCTAATTTAATTTTGTAAAAGAAAAAAAAAACGTCAGCAATCGACCAAAATGAAGCTTTCGTGAATTCCTTAGTTCATCATTTCATCTGGAGACGAACCAAGGATACTTTTGGTAAAAAAAAATTGGGTATTTAACGGTTTCTAAGGATTCTAATGAATTCTTAGATTTCATATTTCTATCGATCAATCGAGCAATCTATCAAAATGAAACAGTAATCAGATTAGGATTAAGATTGCTAGAAGGATAAATATCCCAAATCTAGGGAATTAATTAAGTTTCATAAATAAATCACATATTTAAAAAGCAAATGTCTGTCCGTTCGTCCCCTTACCTATCTCAGAAACGGCTTGACTTCTGAAACTTGCCTTGAGATCTGAAACAAACTGCATTGTGTTTCTACGATGCTGAAACCCCCCAGGAAAACTATTCTCATCTCTGTAAAGGCCCGGGTTCGAACTCAGGAGCACAAAATACGTTTCCATAAATGATAAATGTAAAGTGCGTTTTTATGACTTGCAGAGGTTGTTTCTTTTACAAAATTAAATTAGAAACAATAGTCGTACAAAATTGAGAAACGTTTCACAAGAAAGGAAAATGGCCACAGAATCTTATTTTAGTCATGAAACATTCATATAAATTCGAAATTGCGAGAACTTTGATAAAATATAGGGAAAATTCGTAACATTTTTCGGAGATAACCCATCCCTTTGACGACTAAGGGCATTGTTGAACGTTGATTTCATGAATTATCTCTTATAAGTGCACGGTGATAACCAGTTCTTATATTTTTCTATAAGAAATGTACGTAAAGTAGGCTTTCATGACTTGAAAACAGTAGAATAAATATTATAAATAATGGTAAGAAATATATTGAGTCATTATGATCTTACGACGGACTGTTTCTGGCTTCGGAGGACCAGATATATACGATGATAGATATATTTTTAAACTAAATTAAGTTCCGTCATGCTTGACGTGGGCGTTTACTAGTAACGTAAATAAAATTCATAAATATAATATAGGCCAAAGCTATATTCGTAATCTCCCTAATTGAAACTTCAGCTGACTTTTTTCCGGGCGGAGAAAGATGGAGAAGCATGACCTTGACGCTAACTTTCCCTAAGTATGTATTCGATCGACAGAGAGGTGATTGTGAAACTCATTACGGCACCAGGACAACCAACCATGTTAAAGATACGTAAAATTTCTATGCAGGTACCTGGGCTAGTGACGTGCATACATGATTTATTTATGATGTACCAACCTCATTACAATATGTGCCTCGTTTAAGTTGTGGACACGTGAAAACGCCCCGGGGTGTGGTTTTTCCGAGACAGATAAATTGCGCCGTCGCAAAAAAAAACACTTGTAATATCCATCATCAGGTGAGGCAGACATTGCGGAGTGATGTCTGTTCCGAACAACCGTCATCGACGATATGACAAAGAAAGGGCGAGTTTGTAATGAGTGGCCGAAATGGAGGGCTCTAAGACGAAAATTTCAATAGTAAACTTTTAGATTTAGTATAGGTTGCATAACAAAATTCACGCCAAGATAAAAGCTAAGAATTTGTTGTCCATAATAAAGTGGTATATCGACTCACTAACAGAATCCATTCCTGTTCGAACTTCGTATCTCGAAAGTCAATTTTCCATTGCAACTTGTCAGCTTTCTCGTTTCGTATATCAAACTTATGGTCGTATCTAGAAGTCGAAATGGAGTAAAAAAAGTTCGTACGCAGAGAGGTTCATAAGTCTAGGAAATAGTGTACTTCACTAACCGTTACGTCCTCGCGTAATTACATTCATAAGCTAATAGTTTTCGGAGATCATTGGCCCCTTAATATAAAAATGTTACCCGCAACATTCGGCCAAACTAGAAATAAACAGAAGCGAAAAATATCTACATGACTGGGACTCGAACCCAGGTGGGCAAAACCCACTTTCCAGGCAAGCGCTTTAAATTCCGAATTCCGAGAGAAAACGACAAAGCGTTACAAGGAAATAATTTCTAAAACAGTTTCTTCTGGTCGCTTTTGCCGCGGACCATTGCAGAAGCCTACAGATTCTAGAATTGGGTAGTAATATCCGTGTTGATAAAAGTGTCATAGGGCAAAGGTGGTTTGCAGAGTGAATATGTAATATTAATTAATATAAGGCTATCTTTTCCACCACTACAATAGTCCAAAGCGCTATAACACATCCCTTTCATACCATTCACTCTCACTTTCCCTCTATCTACAATCCTACATTCTTATTAACCATTGACTGTCTCTCTGCTTTCCCCCACATACTCCTTACGTAATCCGTAAAGCTAAATTCAAAATACGAAGGGTCTCTTTCAGCAATTCTCAATTTCTCTTTCGTATTCCATGTTTACGCATTCCTAATTTAACCCTTATAAAATTAGCTAGATAAGATACATATTCAGAATAGATAAGTGATGGAAAAATACGAACCGAAAACTAGAAAGAATTTCGAGCTGGGAGATAAATTGATGCTTATCTCACTAGTTAGTTTTCAACGTTCTGGAAGATTTTTATATCAAAAGGATTGGACTGAATTTACATTGACCGCATTTCATTCTAAAATTCTTACTCTTCTCTTTACAGAGTGCTGGTGAGACAATTAAAATTTACAATTCAAAAGATTCTTCAGTAACATAGCCATTTATAAATTATCCGGTTGATAGATCATCCACCATTTTTAGTATTTCCTCAAACGCTTAATTTTAATTTCAGAATGTCACAGCCGTATATTCCAAAGATGTAACTCTTCCCAATGGAATGAAATATGAAGTAAGTTAACGAAATATGATTGTCATCTGATCTGGTAAGCCCTTTGATTCCCTGGACGCATGTTGAGCACGCGTGGCCCTATCTTGCTTGTTCCTGGCAAACTGTTTCTGTTTCTTCAGTCAACGGAATGAATCCCAACAAATAAGAATTGGATAACCCAATCTGACAAGCCTTTGACGCGCTAAAATACACAGCCAGCCGAAGTTACCCATTTAAAGTCTTGCCTGTCAACCATCGGAGAGATATCGATGTTGAACCCGATTCACAGTCCACACGCTATCAGCGAAACAGCGGTTCCTGGATTCTGGTGTAGTCATAAGCACCGGCGCCAGAGCCAGTAGTTAAGGCGCTTTACTTACAATTAGATATATTGGTTTGTTCTATTGGTGAAATTGTGGATCGTCAATAATGCTTCTATTAGTAAACTTGAACCTCTCCGGTGATATTTGGTGAAACACCCTACTAACGAATGAGAACGAATAGTAATCAGTACCATCCTTAAATGGTTTAAAATGATGAATTTGATTCTTCGTCTGATTAAGGTGTAATTCCATACCAAAACCGTGTTTCTTCTGAATGAGTGATACTAATATAATTTAATGAGATACAGTCATACCTTGGATTGCGAGCGTAATTCGTTTGAGAAACGTGCTCCTAATCCAGAGCATTTGTATATCAAAGCGATTTTCCTATAAAAATAATGGAAACTCAGATGATCGTGATTTGTTCCAAAACCTAAAAATATTCATATGTATATATATGCTGATTATTAGGAAATTAGTGATCTATATAGTGCTCTATATAGTGATCTAGTGTACGTAATACATGTATTAATCGCATGACAAGACTTCAATCGTATATCAAGTTCAAATGTATTAAAAGCAATGCTTATTTTGCAAAATGCTCGCGATCCAAGTTACTCGCTGACCGTGGTTTGACTGAATATGTTATTAATCTTGCGTTCATAACATTACCGAAGCGACAGCACTAATGAATATAATAAAAAAGAAACTCAAATTACTATTTTACTAATGGTAAACAATGATTGAAACGAGCTTAAAAGTTAATATTTTAGAAAGTAAGCCTGCTTCCTATTCTCCAATATCTAATTTTGAGATCGCTGTGCAGCAGTCGGCACTATGCTTCCTGCTTTTCTTTCCAATTCCGTGTATTTGGAGCAGTCAATATCCTCCATTACCTCCTGTATATATGTAAGACGTGCTCTTCCTCTATATCTCTTTCCTTCCGTCATTCGCTCATTGATTTCATCTCTCGTGGCGTAGAATGTCCCATTAGTCTTGCCCTCCTTTTTCTTATACTTTTACAGATGGCTTTGCTATTCCCTACCTACCCCAAGACGTCTTCATTCGTCACTAAATCCTTCCAACTAATCGTGAGGATTCTTCCATTACACCACTGTTCGAAGGAATTTAGCCTCAATTCTTTTCCTTCCCAATGTCCACCTTTCACACCAATACACCTACGTTTCACACCCATACTAGTACCTTCATTCACACCCCTGCGTACGTCACGTACGAACGTTTTTACTGATATCCTTCTTTTGCACAGGAGGTATTTCTTGTTATAAAAAGGCGTTTCTTATATTTAAAAGCCGTCCCTGCTAATCTTATCTTCCTCATTTCCATAGTTTCCAAAATGTGTGAATTGTAAGAACTTGCCTTAATGGAACTATGCGCACAAAGAATGCCGTGATGATAATAAATCTCCATAATATGTTTTTTTGTATCGATCATTTGTAAATGTGTCCAGAGATATTCATTGTTTCAGATGTTTTCTTAGTTACGGACATAAAATATTCGTATGTGACAACTATTTTTAGGAAAAAGTGAGTCTCTCTAGCGCCCATATCAACATTAAACACAATTTAGTGATAAGTAAGGATTTAATTGGCTAATCGATATTGATAACAATTCAATACTTCGAGTAACGGAATATTTGGACGTCCCGGAAAGCCTTCTCCGGATAGTAGGAGAATGGATTAAGACCCATGACACATCCCGTGCCAGCGAAACGTCAGAGTATTCAATGCATTTGCACCTGTTTATCTCGTCGTTACGGGTTTCACATTATATAAGACCGTAGTATAAGTTCCTACATAAATGCTGTGTCATCTTAAGACAAGAGGTTTGTCTTCACAAGTTTCCCTTCCCATTTTTGGATGACCACTACATAAAGCGCTATAACTGTATATAATATTAAATATACTACAGAAATTATATCATTAATGAAGTATCACTCAGAATTAAAGGCCAGAAAAATTACATCTTTGAGAACTAAGAGTAGTTTATATAAAAATGGTTTCAAGGGAAAGCAGATTTGACAAAATCTGCTAAACGTAGGAAAGGCTTAAAATGTATCTAGTTGCCACCCCTAAGAAACTGCCAGCGGTAACTAAAAGTTTATACATACATCGTACGTTGTCGGTATGCACCCACGAAGTTTCTTAGGGTCCGCAATGATAGTAATGAGTGCCGTAATGCAATTCAACGAAAGAGGGAAACGATGTTGTAAATGAAATGTTGATGTCGCAATGGCACATCAGGTAAGCGATCAGGCACCAAGAAGTCATACATTCCATAGAATGATGGTAAAACTTTTGATTTCGGTCGGATGGCACTCAATTTATAACGGAATTCGAAAAGCATTAAAATATATAAAGGTAAAAGTTTCGATGACTTAAAATACTCGGTAAAAAAGTTCCGAAATTCTAGTAAAACAAATTCCTTATGAGGCAATAGAGCATAGGCTTTTAATTTCAGCACTCTTTTCTTATCGCTTACGACAGCGAAGTATTTGTAACTGGTTGAGAGAAATAGCCAACCCATACACAATACTACTCGTTACGTTACAACTTTCTCGTTAAATTTGAGAGCAATTTTTTTTTTGTCCATCAAATTTTCAGGGACTGAAAGTTGATGCTAAAGGTTTTCCAAAACTCCAAATATCCCCTAAAAAAACCTTCCCCTAAGCAATATTATTCTAAGATTTTGAAGAGTCAATAGTGTAAAAGCCTTGTTCTATACGACAGTGGTCTGAATTCAAAATCACCATCGAGACGCAATACATCGGAAATTTATTTCTTTAAAAACATCATCAAACATTTTCTGTTGGTATTCGCAAGAATACATCTTTATATGTTCGCCTTATTCAGGTACATGAATAGATTAGAAATATTACTCATTGATGTTTAATTCGAAATAGTACTAAAGATTGCTTAGAATTTACAAGACCTGCCACCTAACTTTTTTCTAGATGACCCTTAAGGTCGAAAAACTAAATCGAAGATTATTACGAATCATTTTAAATAGATATCAACACAAAATTTAACATATAAAGTTTCTCTATTAAATGGTCATTTCCTAAAGACAGAGATCGTACAATAGTCTTTGTCCGAACACACCTATGGGCCTAAGCGGAGACCTTGACGAACCCTCATAGCGGGGGTGGGGGAGTGAAACGAAGTTTTATTGGGTCCCGCCTCCACCACAGAAACCTCATTGGTCAAAGCTTCATTGCTCGGTGGGGTGGCCCGCCCTTTAAGACCGAATACAGAAGTTAAAAATTTTTTGTTAAATAAAAACGATCAATTCTTTTAACGGACTATTATTCATTACAGTCCTTGAACATGACGGCCAACGATCACCCTCGAAAGGTGGGTCTTGTAACTTAAGTTAGCCTGCAATATACCCCGATTTTGGTCAACATTATTCATTCATTTAACTATTTTTAGAACAAGTACTGCATTTAGTAGCACTATAAATATGTTCCTGTGTATAACAGATAATAAAATATGAATTACCAAACGATTCCAATCGAATAGTCTACAAAAGCGGGAAATCTGGTTACAATTCCTGATTTCCTCCAAAAATTAAACAATCTATATAAACAGAGGTAGTTTTGCCATTAGAGGAATGTGGGTGATTTCTGTATTTCGGTCACCGGAAGAAAAATAATATTTAAACAGAGGTTAATACATAATATACATTGATTAAGCTGTCAACTCGGCCAAACTTTGGTTCAAAATGTTGATTTAACTCACTTTTATGTTTAAGAAACAAAAAAAGTTCTACTACACAAATATTACGAACATAATTCACACAGAGGATACTAATATTTCCTTGCGTTGAATACCTTCGGGCGGGCTCAAATTAATAGCACTTTTTCTCAACCTTCACCTCGACCAAGGCTGCAGAGCGCCATAAGAAATGCACCAGTTTACATGGAGTAGTAAAAAGTGAATATATTTGCAAATAACCAGTATTTACGTACGTACAAGCTGCGTTGTAGTAAGAGTATAGCGATAGCAATGGAATACAGGTATACAGTTATAGCAATGGAAAGCCAATCTAGGCCATACGTGGGGCAGAGTTTCCGAAATATTTTTCATATTTGGGCGGAAAGGAAATCGCTACGGTCGCTACAAATGGAATATAAATAACTACGAGAAGAGAATAGATAAAGATATTAAAATAAAGACCTTGAATTTTAGTGTTTTTCACTTTCATTAGCTTTCTGTAAAAATGTAATGTGTAATTAAAGAATAGCGTTCACAACGAGCAGTATTATTTATATTTTTGCAATTTTACCGCCGTAGTTAGACCTGGTCTGGTCGCAGAGCTATATTATAAAGCAATTTATGACAGATAAAGTAAATTGCTTTCAAATTTCTCTAAATATGTTAGGCGTTCGAAAACATTGCGGCTGCGCAGAACTTGCAATAGATTTGGGAGGCCGTCCAGGATGTAAAGAAAATCTTAAGGCGGGAAACCTCTCCTCAACTAAGGGTCGCGTGTATATACCACTAGGCCGCATAGGAAACCATTAGACTGCATGTTATACTATCAGGCCGCATTAATCCGCCGTATCGCATACATCCAAAAAGTCTGATGTTGATTGCACGTATGAAAACGAATTTATTCCCCGGTTTAAAATGGAAAATTTCCATTTCATTCCAACTTCATTCGCGAAACTGAGATGCTAAATAAGGTGAGTTGGATTAAAAATATGATCGTATCTAGAAGTCAAAATGAAGTAAGAAAAAGTTAGTGCGTAGAGCGGTTCGTAAGTCAAAGAAACAATGTACTTATCTAACCGTTACGTTCTCGCATAATTTCACTGATAGACTAATAGTTCCCAGAATTCATTGGCCCCTTAATATAAAAATCTTACCCACAACATTCGGCCAAAAATGAATTGAGCAGAGGTGAAAAATATCGACATGACTGGGACTCGAACCCAGGTGGGCAAAACCCACTTTCCTCGCAGGCGCTTTAAATTCAGAATTCCGAAAGCGCGAGTTGGATTGGAAAAAGTGAAGAAAAGGCGGAAATGAACCCAGGAAAGGCGGGGATCAGTCTATGGGTCGGAGTCTTCTCATCTCTATATGAGATATTTCCGATTTAAAACACGAAAAATGCTCGTAATCGGATTGAATAAAATGTGTGAAGATTTTACTAGATTCATCACGTTTTGGCTATGCATTTTAGCTTCACTAGTTAAAAACTGGTTGTGCTTAATAAATTACTGATTTTTATACAGATAACCTGTTTAATCCATTGTAGAATTCAACTGTGGGCTGATGATTGAAAAAATCGCGGAACACCCGACCGGCATACGCGGCGCACCGGTTGAGAAACACCGATCCATAGTCAAATCACGATCGAAACATTCTCAAAATTCTCTCGCTCACACGTCAAAACGAAAGTAGATTCATTACCGCATCGGCGAGAAAGAGAAAGTGGAGAAAGAATTCCGGGAATTATCATCGAAAATCGGATACCTTTCGACCGCCTCCTCCCGCGGTGAGAGCAGCAGGATCCACGCACGGAGAAGGGACACCAACGAAAAATTCATCGCTACCATTCTTAAGACGGCCAAGGCCAGCTTTCCACCAGACGGTCCTCCACCTTCGGTCTTCTCCTACAGACTAAAGCACTGGTACTTCCGATGGGAACTAAGAAAGCTTCCACGCGGGGCGTGCATAAGAGCGGAGGTCCGCGCAACACGTTGCAAGAGATGAAAACGTGCACCGAGCGTTTAAGTGACGCCTCCTGCTTTCACTCAGTGTCTTTGCCCATCGATTCACCCACTGTCGCCTTCTCATATCGCGCTTCGACAACGAGTTTATTTTCTTCTGCTGGCGCTGTAGGCTAGATAAACAAAGTTCACCTAGGAGACGGATGTAAACAAGCGGTATCAAACCACGTTAGAGAATATGAACCTGAAGCATTGGTTACGTTCTCTTTAACTCAGGTCCTCTCGCAGAATTTTTGTGGGTACATTTAGGTCAAAGGAGGTAGATTCATAGTCCATGCATCAATCAATCAATTCATGCATGCATCAATGAACGAGTTTATTTTCTTCTGGTGGCGCTGTTAGCCAGATAAACAAAGTTCTCCTAGGAGACGGATATAAACAAGTTATCAATCCATGTTAGAGAATATGGACCTGAAGCATTGGTTGCGTTATCTTTAATTTAATTAGGTCAAAGGAGGTACATTCATGGTTCATTCATCAATTGTCTCATATTGATTTAATATGAGCCATATTAACCGTATTAAGAATGCGCTTATGTTGGTGTGTATAAATTTCTGTATAAGTTTGTATTTATATTAAAATGAGTAATATATTTATTTCTAAGGCTAACGTTTGAATCTTGTAAATCAAGACCTCAGCGCTGATTATCTGACTATATAGCAACCAAATTACGCATACGAATTGTTTGGCTAGGTTGGGTTGGATAAGTCGGGTAATGGTCGGAGTGTATAAATTATTTTTTTTTAACCTTATCCTCTAATTTGAATTAAAAGAGATATTTTTCTTAAAATATTACAATTCAAGAAAAATGTCCTTAATTTGGATTGGGTTAAACAGGTTTGGGGCGGGGTATGAATTTCCTTCATAGAAATAGTGCGTTACTTACTGACGGTGGTGATTTACCAGTATCAAACCTGTGCCATGTTTAATTTACTCTGAATCCAGTGGGACTTATAGGCCCAATATTAAAATGTATGCTTAACATGGACATTAACTAAATTTCATTTTAGGGCCTGCTATTATAATGAGTTGATAGAGTTAAAGTGAAGATTTTAGTTAATATTCGATATAGATGATAAATTAGGAAGTAGATTAACTATAATCTTCACTTCAACTCTAAGAAAACAATATTACAGCGGGCTCTAAAGTGAATATTAGTTAAAGTCCATTTTAAGTATACATTGTCATACCAGGCCATGATGACGTAATGCACCTCTATTGGTCGACGGGTGACATTTTCTAATGCACAGATATCAAGATTTATCGGTGGCCTAAGACATTATCATAATTATAGAACATAAATGACAAAATAGACGGAAAAAAACGCATTAACTACTGTTATCCCGTATCTATACAAAACATAAAGAGGAGAAATTATAACAAGGCGCAGTAGGAACAAGGTGAGGGTCTCATCTGAAGGGTGTCCTCAGTAATACTGTTTAGGAGTTGTCAATGACATACTTTTTTTCAATCTTATCGTGTCCACCGGTTCCTGTATTTAACCTGAAGAAAGAGCTTTCATTCCTTGATGATAATATTTTACGATATATATTACATAATATGTTACTACACAACCTATAGTCCATTCTAGCGTCGGGGAACCTTTTTTTTTCATTGAAAAATGTCCACCAGCAGGCCGCAAATGAAATGATCAGGGCGCACTTCAGTGGTTTATTGCCTAAATCAGAGAACCTAAGCTTCGTAATTGTTCGAAGGAAAAAGAACCAAATTTCTAACGAAACTTGGGTTTAAAATTTTACATTTTTATTCGACGAAATAAGCGGGAGTAGTTTAAATAAGAGAAATTTTTTCAGGCGGTAACGAAAAGACCGCAGGTTCCTAACCTGTAGCACATCAATTGGCTGATTGTAATTGATAGAACCATCCCTTTGACGACCAAGGGAGCTGTTGAACATTGATTTCATGAGATATCCCATATAAATGCGTGGGGATAATCAGTTAGTATACTTTTCCATAAGAAATATACGTAAAATAGGTTTTCGTTACCTGCAGAGGTTGTTTCTTTTACAAAATGAAATTAGAAATAATGGTCCTACGAAATCAAGAGAAGTATCTAAAGAAAGGAAAATGATCATAGATTCTTATTTTAGTCGTGAAATATTGATATAGATCCCAAATGTCGAAGATTTTGATAAGACACACTGAAATTTCGTAAAATATTTGGGAAATAAACAACCGATCCCTTTGACGACTAAGGCCATTGTTGAATGTTGATTTCATGAATTATCCCATATAAGTGCACGGGGATAATCAGTTCTTATAACTTTTATAAGAAATTTACGCAAACAAGACTTTCAAGACTTGAAAACAGTAGAATAAATATTATAAATAATGTTAAGAAATATATTTAGTTATTATGATCTTACCGGAGTACTTTTTTTTGCTTAGGAGGACCAGATATATACGACGATAAATATATTTTTAAACTAAATTAATTCCCGTCATGCTTGACGGGGGCGTTTATCAGTCACTAATAAATCATGATTTAGGGGGTCCCGGATAGACAAATGGTTAACGCGCTCGCCATTGGTGAAAGCGTTCCCGGTTCGATTCCCGGTGGGGGCCCACGTGTGCGAAATTACTTCAACTGTCGAAGCACTCTTAACATTAATACCCACTACTTCGTGGTTTAGTCAATTCCTTCCGCAAAGAAGCGACTGGATATTCCTTAGTGTGTATTTCATTGTATTTTATAATTAACTTGGCACTTTTCGCTCCTGTGATACTTAATGAGACTGGGACCTCGATCTAATCTTCATACCTCTTATAGCCTGAATCTTACTCTACAAACCATATATAGTATTTTTTACCTTTTGGGACAAATAAATATTATCAGTTCTTTTCCTTCCATTCTTTTAGCATTCGTTGGTTTAAATAGAACAATTTTGCAAAGGAATTCGTTTATACATACCAAAAACAATCTTGTTGCTAGGCGATATCACCACATAAAGGATAACACCCTTTCGATTAAAAAAAAAGGTTTCACTACTTTTTCTAGGGTGGCAAATATATCATTTTATACGATGCTATCACTTTACAAAAACGTTGCGCTTAAAACTGCAATAATTTTACATTTACATTTAAGCCCTGCAAACCGCCAAAGGCGCGTGGCAGGGGGTGTAAAACACCTATATCCCTAACTACCCTGGATAGCTATTAGCTTCTCCGATACTTCGCGGGAAAAATGACCAAAAATATCTATCCGTCCTGGCGACTATTTCCCTGTATCGTTTTTTTGTTTTCTTTCGAAGATTAATCAATCAATTTTAATTGATTTATGTTTCCAATTATAAATATTAAAGGATTTGATTTATGTGCTCAATTTTTCTTATTCACCGCTTCGAATTTTGGTATAATGTGAGAGGAAATTGTCGATCAGTATTTTGCGAAGCACGAGATTGAAATGTAAGTCCGAAACGGAGAAATAGAGACTCAGAATCTTTGACTTTTGGGAAACTAAAATGAATCAATATTCCTAACCACGTGCAAGTTATCCAACACCGGTATCCTTCGAAGGAAAACGATTTTAATGACCAATTGCAATGAAATACTTAATACTTTTCTTTTCAATGTTACATAACGAATCGTGACGGCGTGACCATATTAAAACATCTCGGTGTGACTGGGGATGCATGGAAAAGGCTGCAGTGCGAACCGTTAAAGGTCACAGGTTCCCCATCCTTTATCTAAAACAATATTTACACCAACATTACCGGGATCCTTCTAGCGTAAACGTCTTCCGTGATTGCATAGTGCAAACCTATTAATCTGCGTCGATTTGATTCTAAATTTAAGGGAAAAGAAATTAGTCAGGACATTTCAACCTATGAGCGACCGGTAAGCTGTTAGTTCGCCCAATTACTGAGAACCAATTTTGTTATGTGACGCCATCTACGTGTATTTATTTGAAAAATAATATTATCAGATGATTATTTTAGTGTTTATTATTATTTTCTTAGCAGCCATTGCTGGGAGAGAGTTCGCCATTGCCGTATTGAAATTTTTCATTCTGTGCATAAGTGTTTCCTTATGAACATATTTGATTTCCATCTGAAATTTAAACCACTAACAATTGTTTAGAATAGGAATCTCTAAAGGCAGTCCGCAACGTTTTTAATACGAATCGCAAACAGGATGATTACCATAGGCACGGTTTTCTTTCTATGAGAACTTTAACAACTCCTGTTCATTTTATTCCCTACATTTTATATATAAAGTAGAATGTCTTCTCATATATAAAATAGAACGTTTGTTTGTGTGTGTTTATGTGTGTGTGTGTATTTTTGCCTACAATTTGAGAACCTGATGTCGCACGACTTTTAAACTTCGAAGATTGTTAAATGTCTTCCCCGGACAGATAATATGCTGCTTTTTATTCACCCAACTTTCCCTAGTTCGACTCCCTCAGAACCTCAATTTGAGGTTTACGTGCATTTCTTATGGAAACAGTTTTAAACTTGTGGGGCCGGACCGGAGACAGTTACTTTATTAAAAATACCTATTTTTTTAATCTGGGAAGACATTTATGAACCTCGAAAGTTTGAAACTCGTGCGAGTTCTTGTTTTCGAGATTTAGGCAGACAAACATACGTACGTACAGACATTCTCTCTATTATATAAGGTTTATATAATAGCTTCACTTGTATGTATATTTATAACCTTGAGAAAAATATTTAACTTTACCTATTCTAGATTTACGGGAAAGTGTTCAAATCATTTTCTGCACAATCATATCGGAACCTGAGGATATTGAGAACAAATTTGTTTTATCCTACGTAACTCGCCGTGTTTCATTCTTTCTCCAACGTAATTGTGGTTGTATTTAACGAAATACATTTACCATAGTGATTAATTTTTAATCTCCTATCAACCAACTAAAATTTTCCCAAGAACATAGGTATAATTCCTTTCATTATTTATTATGTAACTCAACGCAATTTCACGAATTTTCAGAGCTATGAAATAGACATTTCCCCAGCTACTGCTCCTAAGACACTCGAGGCGATTTTCGCAGAGTTAACTGTACAAATATTCAAAATGACGATGAAAAGGTTCTAAGAAAGAAAGGTCAGAAAAGAGTTGCTTATCATAAATAAACACTAGTTCATTTCTTATCGTCATACTTTGTTGATTCACTCAGATCGGTGGTGGACAGAAGGAAGGGGCGGTGTATTCTAAGCAGGGCTGGAAAACCTTATGAGTAACGTAGCGAAAACATGGAGAAAACGAAGTAATTTGGAATAACCGTAATGAAAGCGTCGAAGACAAATATCCAAGGTCTACAACGGAGACCGTAACCAAATCTCACTACGTCATTTTTTAGGTTCTATCAATGCCTCCTCTGGATATTTTTATTCCCATAGAAATTTCCATACTCCCTGATTCGTATATAAGACTGCTGAATCTATTGCGAGTCCCTAGAAAATAATAAATCTTATGTTAGTTATTCGTTTGGAAAACTTTATCAACATGTTTGATACAGTGAAACTCGACTATAGCGGAACTTGTATATTGCGGAAAATTGCCCTTTACGGACAAATTTTTGATCCCGAAATTCGGGATAGAAATCCCTATTCAATACTTCTAACCTGTACATCACGGAAACCTGTCTGTAACGGAAATTTTTTCCTGCACCATGGGATTCCGCTATCGACAATTAACACTACTATAAAAGGGATTGGGGCTCACGTAAAAAGTTTTCATTTTTAAGGTTTCGCTACACTACATTCATTATGTACACTCAAAATAAATTTTTTTATATCATGATATAAACTATAACGAAAAAGAAGATATTTATTTGTTCCCATAGAAAACGAATCGAATTCATTTTAACTTACTAGCTCTGATTGTAAGCATCCCTACTGGGAATTTCTGTTGGTTTCCAACATTATTTTCCAATAGCTACCAACAAACACAACCGATAAAATCATAGTGGAAACCACCAGAAACCATCAATGTTTTGACCGTTGGTTTCCAACGATCTAATGTAGTTATAGGGTATCGTATATAGAGAAATAAAATGTTCGTACAATCTGCGGTTGCGGGTGCGGTTTCCCGCATATATTTCTGTTGGTTTTAAACAAAATACTGTTAGTTTTGGACAAAATCCTGTTGGTTATAAACAAAAATGTGTTGGTAACCTGTGGGTCCTGTCGGTTGATACGAAATTCTGTTGGTTTTAAAAAACTCCTGTAGGTTTCTCGCATATATTTCTATTTGCTATTAGCACGAAAAGGAATTAATATATGTTAGATCCTTTGGGATATAATGAAAATCAAACTTCTTAATCTTTATTTTCTCCATGCAATTATTCATACTTGGCAACATACTAAACTAAGGGTTCTCAAATAGTTCACTGTTGGGCCGGTTGAGCAAAGGGTGAATTCTAGACAGGCCGTACCCAAAGAAGATTTTATTTCATAACCCCAAAATTAAGCGCAGGATATTTTAAATTGCACAAGAGAAGGACGTTTTTACAATCTGGAAAATTAGGAAACGCAAATGCATGAAACACTGGCTGAAGTTCCCGTTGATTCTCAACGGGGAAAATAGAGTTGGGATAAATATAGTGCTCCTATATGGCAGATACGTAGACGTAGATTTACTCAACGAAATTTCCCTTCTCTTGGGTCTAAGATCGTTAAGATAGCTTTACATATACATAAGACATACATGTAAAGTTCAATTTTATCAGTTATTTCTTTTGCAAAATTAAATTACGATAGAAGAAATAGTCGCATAAAATCGAGACAAGCATCGAAAGAAGAGAAATTATTCGTCGAATATTTTTTCTGTTCAAAATTGCGAGAATTTTGATAAAACAAACGAAACTTTTCTAAGTTTTTGAGGTCGTAAACAAACCGTCCCCCTGACGACCAATTCCATTGTTGAATCCGAGCTCATGCATTTTCGTATTTTCCCCGTTGAGAATCTACGGGCACTTCAGCTAGTAGTAAAATATATTACGGAAATAAATCTCCAAATAACGCGCTAAAGTCGTTGATTTCACTTATATCCATCGCAGCCTTCTCTAAGTAAATATTCTGTATTTTCTTTCTTTCTTTAACTCATTTGTTATGCCTTGAATAAGATTTACGCCAGTTGCTATGCAACGCCAACTTGTTTACTAAAATTCAATTAAAACCAATCAATGGATGTATCGAAATGAACTTGAACTTAATAAAAATAGACGGAAGTGGGGAATGTAACGGCAATAGTGACGAATAAGGTGTTTGTGTGTATAAACCCAAAACTCATTTCCTGATACGTCGCTGTTTCCTATCACGTCAATCTAGAACCGCTGACAAAGATTACGCGAAATGTTATGAGGGAACTTTCCTTGTTTTTCTACAAAGGAGGCAAGGCATTGCGAAACAAGCATTGTCATTTTAACCAAATATGGGAATATCAGAAATAGCAGAACAAAATTAAGACGAAATTGAAAATAAAGGAATCAAGACGAAATTTACTGCATTTATTGCAGCAGAACAAAAATTATAATTTAGTCTTTTTGAAACATTTTAGTTAATATATCAGTTATTCGAATTTAAATTAAAGGCAAGCGAATGAATTAATGAATGGTGGCTATGAAATCCCAGCAGTACTTTATAATTTAATGCAATTAACGTCAAACATTCAAATTTATCATGAATTACTTCATGTTTTACTGGTAATACATAAGGAAAAGGGTTTGGGTGACTTAGCACGACCAGGCGTGCACCTAGGAAAATTTTCAAGGAGAAACGGACATAAAAGCAGTTTGACGGGTCCGGGACACGAACCCAGGTCTCCCAATTGCCGGTAGGCTGCTCTATCCATCGAGGTATCCCACCAGGACTGTACTGGTCTGATAGCTCGATGGATAGATCAACCAACTAAAGCATACGAAATGTGATGAAATGATCAATTCGGACAACTTCGCTAGGATTTTATTTATGAAGAAAAGAATGCAGTTCATTACTTAAAGGATGCATTTGATTTGTAAAGGGGTGAATTTGGACTGTGTAATGAAATTCTGGGTTTCGAGATACAAACTTTTCGAGTTACGAAATTCGAACTGGAACGAATTCACTGCGTAAACCGAGATACTCTACTTAGCTTTAATATCACGCTTCTCCCATTAAATTATTTTTATTAAATATTAACTAATATTATTATTAATCGTAGACCGCATGAAGCCAATAAAACGAATAGAGCATGTAGATCGGACATTGTTTATATTGTTTTCGATTGACACAATATAAATTAATCGAGTTAACGTGATATAGAATTAGGCTTGCCGTAAACAATGATAAGCAAGTCCTGAACCGTGTTTAAATATGAAAGCTGGCGTACCCATTGAAATAGTAACAATGCGATGATTCAGCATTCTTATCCACGTGACGAAACAATAGTGTGGTGACGTCATAATCAACATCGGCCTATCACACCCAACACTTATTGTTAACGCATCCAGAGAAATAAACAGCAATTTCCAATAATCAACCATATTTATCGTGCAATTAGCATGCCGTTTCGAGCTTTTGTATCATTGTGAGAAATGAATTGATGATTTGTAAATTGAAAGGTTGACTATCGCTGACGGAGGAAGAAGTGAAGCGTCAAAGGAAGAAAAATTCACGCGTGCATGAGAATATGAGTGATCGAGAAGGAATAAATGATTTCCAGCGAATTGATTTTCCCTTCGTTAGGAAATGCAAATCAGTTCCTTCATCGCATGCAGTATATGGCTCTATATATAATATACATGAAGTCAAATACGTTGATAAATCGATGTTCCCGCAGTACGACAGTGGGAATGTTATTTCCGCCAAGTAATCGTTCTGTTTGTCCGTAAAAAGGTTCCGTTAGTGTTTACATAACACAAACATTATGACTAGTACTGAAGATAGTGGGAATTTGGGATTTCCGAGAACGGAAATACCTTTCGTGCCTACATTCTAAATTACATGAAGGAGCCCATATGCGAAATGCGAGGGTTCGGGCAATGAGAAAATTTGTTGATATTGAAGTAAAATTGCTTTTATCAAAGTTCAATTGAAATGATCTTTAATTTTTTAAAAGTTTATCTACTATTTTGTAATTCCCATGGAAGAATGGACTTGAAAAAAGTCTGACGGGACCGGGAATGGAACCCGGGTCTCCAGGGACAGAACACCCGACCTGCAATTGGGAGACCCGGGTTCGATTCCCGGTCCCGTCAGACCTTTCTTCAAAACCATTCTTCCTTGGGATTTTTCCTGGGTGCGCACCATCTTTCGCAAAATCGCCCTTACCCGTTTCTTGTATTTTGAAATTTATGAAATAAATTTACTTGGACAACTAGAATTGTCAACGGTCTCAAAAAAGTAAAGAATGCTAAAACTGAACTCTGATTTGTACATATTGATTTAAAATGCAAAATAATAATAGATGGACGAAAACATTACATCGATAATAACCTCAAAGGCATCATTTTCTTAGTTTAATTCTTTGGTATTTAAAATTATAAATGCTCACATTAATTTTCCCAAAAATCCTCGGCGGTAAAGTATAATTTGACAGAACTCTGTCAATCAATACAAAATGTGCTATTCACACCCGAAATACTTTTAAGTAAGTTAACGGGTAGTTATTGGTTGGTATTATTTTATAGCATACATTGTTTTTGGTCCTGCTCCATATCTTGAAGAATAAAATATTTAACATTTGTCTTTTGGTACAGGATAGAGAAAATTGTATCTTTTATATACTTTTGTCTCAGTCTTGATCATGGCTGTGATGATATGAAAGCTACTGAGGTATGAGTTATGCTGAATAATGTCAATAACAAAGGATTATCATTATACAATGTTACGAAAATTGTTACTCGTAGAGACATCAAGCTTCATCAACGTGGGCTTCTTCTGCTAATAGCATTCTGGCACAGTAAGTAAAGCAAGGACAAACTACCTAACTCCTCATCTTGTCTAGTAAGCCTCACTCCGAATCTAATGCTACTAAAAGTGTTATTCGTAGTCATTTAGCTTCCCTAACGTGGGCTTATTCTGCTTGTAGCATTCTGGCTCAGTGAAGAAAGCAAGGGCAAACTACCTCACTCCTCATCTTGCCTAGTAAGCCTCATTACCTTCTCCTAGCTCTTCGTAGCTGATGGTGGATGGGGTGAGGTCCCAACCGGCCTTCGGGCTGAATACTTTACAAACAAACATTAGTTTTAGTAATTTAAAAGAACGATGAAACTCTGCTACACTGCATTTCCTGGATTTTTAATAAGTAGGCCGGAATAAATTTGTTCCTTCATATTTGAAACTCAGGTCTGAATTTTAAATACGAACGAATTTTAAATGAGAAATCCCTTCGACCTGATTCGTCCGCTGAACCGTAAAATCCCTTCGACCTTGATGTAATCCTTAGCAGTGGTATTCTTTCAGCAAAGAAATGCTCTCCCATTTAGCCATATATGGAGCAAGCATTTGGACCGGAATGGCACATTTCCAGTATTTTTTGTTGAGAAATTCGCCAGGAAACAGCTGTTGGAGAAATCGAATAACAAAGATATGTGTGCCTTCCGAAAAAAAGGTCTGGATTTCCTTCAAAGGCCGTTTTTTATGAGGTGAGCATTATTTCAGGCCTAGAATTTTTTCAAAGTCAAGGAGTTTTGGTGATACCTAATGAATTAAGGTTGCAATCAAAAGCAATGACATGAGGTAGTAAGATAACCTTTTTCACAATTTCCTAAATAGCATGTAAAACCAATTATATGTCTATAAGTATGTTTTATGACACACATGTTCATGTGTTATTAATGCATATTTTAACCATTTCAACATCGAAGTGAACCGAATGATTCCTAAAAATTCGTTTACTATTAAAGCTTCAAGTTAATGGGTTCGTTTCAGGAGTAAGGATCCCTCAGCCCGTGGAAGAATTATTCATTTAGAAATGGTGCCTTAAAGCACTGCATTTTCTTTCACTTCGCTTCCCTTATCGTATCCATGGTTACGAACCTCCAATCTGAATTTATAAACAAGATTTTGTTCAAAGATCTTCTAACAATGGACATTTAACTTTGTCATGGGCTCTTTTTATGTCCAATTGTAGCTAATTTTCAAGTGAAAGTTATATCAATTCTTTATTATAATTATCTCTGTGATTTGTGTAATCATCTATCTGGAAAACTGGAAAATCTAACGAAATAAGTACTGAGGCTGTTACGTTCAACATACAATGCTATCTTTACGAGAAAGTCCAATCTAAAGAAAGTTTAATCGTAATTAATTTTAAAGAGAAAGTTACGTATATCGATTCATTAATGCAACGATCTTGGTGTCATTATTAAGTTAATACCTTTTAAAAAGTCATGTCAATACTTTTCACGTTGTAGATAAATTACATCATACAGTAACAATGGGCTCCCGGTTTGCCAAGTGGGGAACGCGTTTGACTTCGGCGAAAGCGGTCCCGGGTTCGATTCCCGGTGGAAGCATACTTGAGAAATGACCTCAGCTGTCGGAAAACTTTTAGCAATGCCACTACTACTTAGCTGGTCATCATAGTTAATAACCTCATGTGATAAGATTTAATCAACACAATCATCGGCTATGGCAAGGAAAAGATTTAGGAAAAACTAGGCACGGAAGAGTGAAACGAAACTGTTTCTGATGGTTCTTCGTTGACGAGCGGGTGGTGGCGCTCGGGATGAGGACCGTGGCGGCTGTGGGTGCCACGGTCCTCATAGAATTATGCAACGTTTTAACTTCCCTTTATCTGAGCTTCTATTTGTAAAACTCATCCCAATCCATCCCCAGTGCTTCAACCTTTGAATTATGATAAATGCAGCGTTGAAATTTTTTAAATGATTGTTTCCATTCTTTCGAGTTTTGGGGTCCCCATGTTTTCGGATTGCTTTGATCCTACCATGAGTTTACCTATGATAACTTCATGTTTAACTGTAGCGTTTATTTACTTCAAGATGATACTAATTGTTTCCGTAAGAAAAGAACCATGGATAGAAAAGAGGAATTGATTTTTTTAGGAATCTTTTCACTCTTGTCTTGCAAACTTTGGAATAGGTTGCGCACTGAAAGAAAAAAATTATGCCAAATTTCTTGGAGATGTTGATGATGAGTAAATTGAAGAAATGCGCGCAAAATGTCATTCGGAAACCTTCCCATGTAATGCGCCATTTTCCATTCGAATGGTTTTCGTTTGCGCGCAAGAAATGAAATTACCACCTTGAGTGCACCCTACTTTATCTCGAGAGAAAAAACCGAGCAATCAAAATCAACAGGAAACGTTCCGGTGTAATTAGTTCCCAAATTAAATTTTTGATGGGCGGAATAGTGATAATTTTCCCACAAAAACTTCCACCGTGTGTGCGCATTCTAGTTTGCGGTCGTTCAAAAATCGCCCAGAAAATGGACCGAGATTAGTCAACGACCTTGAAAAAAATCTCGTCCACTGAAGCTGTAAATTCCCTCCTAACACTGGTACGCGTTCCTGTGACTGCGTCTTTCGAGGGAGAATTTTTAGTTCCGGAAACTCAAGATGGTTCTGATAACGGCCTAATAAATACGGAGATATAAATAGATCATTCAAAAGCTCGACTCGGTTGGAGTAGAAAACGTCACGTAACGAGTTTTTCGAGGCTGAATTTTAATTGGAAATGCTGATATTCTTGGATTTCAACAAGTAATCCTTTCCACACCTACTATATACACTCATGGGAGTTTATCATCCATCTCTAGGCTCGATTCCAATACATCAGACATAGATATTTCTAAACGGGTTTACTATAAAATAGTTTATCTATCTATATATATAAAGCAGAAATTCTGTGGGTCTGTGTGTTTGTTTGTTTGTTCGCGATTGGAGTCCACACCGTTTGTCCGATTTGCATCAAACTTTGCAAACGTGTTCTCCGTGAGCCGGAAGGTAGTACTGTCAACTTTTCGTTCGCAAAATTTGCTGGGTTTGAACCAAGATCGTTCAGATAGATTTCCATAAGAAATACATGTAAAGTTTGATTTTATCGGGTACAGACTTTATTTCTTTAGCAAAATTAAATTAGAAGGAATGGTCGCATAAGATCGAGATAAGTACCAAAAAAAGGGAAATTGAATACAGATTCTTATTATAGTCGTAGAATAATGCTTTCGTTTCGAAATTGCGAGAATTTAGTTAAATATGCGAATATTTTGTGAAATTTTGAGGTTGTATACAACCCGTCCCCCTGACGACCAATGCGATTGTTGATTCCGAGTTCAGGCATTTTCCCATAAGAATGCATTTGTATTTTGGCCCATTTAGAAGCAAATGACGACATGAAGAGGATGAAAAATTTCAGAGATTTTAATTATATCAGTCACGAACAATTTGTAGCGATGAATTACAGGGGCAACAAACATGCGTAGCACCGTAATAAATTAGTGAAGATGGAGGAGTAACTTTTTATTTATCATTTCGGACTCTTGACAATTATACTATTAAAATTACCAGAATCGGAAGTTGAAAATCTTGCAAACTTACACATTACTTTGAGACGTTAATAATAAGAGGGTAATTCCATAATGATTCACATTCTTATTGTTGATTGTAGATTTCGGCTTCGAACTTTGATTAGTAAATTTTTGTTTTCAATAACCTGTTCCATTGGACTAAACTAAGATGCAAGATGTTATTTTCTCTTATGTACAAATAGGTATACTATATTTAATCCGACATCCATTTTCCCCGTTGAGAATCAACGGGCACTTCAGCTAGTTTATTATAACTTTAATATCTCGAAACTATTCTTATATCATTGAAAATGTTCTTGGTGTTAACCCTTCTGATACATATTTTTAACTTGTAACGTTTGCACAACGTATTTTGAGCAATATTATACACGTATAACACGTTCAATCTTAAATACCAAGTAGAAAGTTTGTATGTGTGTATTTGTATGGACATTCATGTACTTTTAAAGCACGCACACATAAGCGACTAGACTTCGAAGCAGTGTTTACCCAAACGGTACCTATTCTTCGGTCAGCGGCATATATATATTCTTATTTCGGCTATCTAAACAGAATCTTCCTCGACATTCACTTATTTCGCGGCCTCCGGATGGCCGCGCGGGTAACGCGATCGACTTCGGTGAAAGCGGTTCCGGATTCGTTTCCCGGAGGGGGCTCACGCATGAAGTGACCTTAACTGTCGAAGTGCTTTAAAAAATTACTACTATTAATTTCTTTCCCAGTTTTCTTGTTTTAAAGTTAAAATACTATGAGAAAAAGTTGGGATCCCGGAGAGCCATGTCGGTTGCGCATGTGGGGAAATTACCGATTCCGGGTTCGATTCCCGTAGGGGGCCTAGGTATGAGAAATTATCTCAACTGTCAAAGTATTTTTAAACTAATACTATTTTTATACTAATACTAAGGAATAGCAAGTGCGAAAAATAGCGACAAGATTGGGACTCGAACCTAGGTCTCCCACTTCCGGGTAGGTATTCTAACCACTGAACTACCATTCCCTATGAATTTATTCGCTTAGCAATAAGGCAATAATAGTAGCGAATTCTTCGCATTTTGCGTCGTTTTGGATGTCATCGCTGGATATTTATTAGAAAATAAATTCTGTAGTTGATGATGTTTTACAGAATTTGCTGTTCCCTGATTACGCATTTCATATGATCGACATTGATTTCAACATCCAATGCCTCCTCGGTAAACTTCACGTTGGATCAATACTTTTTAGCAGTCAATTATTTTTGTAACTTAGGGATTAATTTTGCTTAGTATCACCAGGGGCGCATTCTCAACATCCGCCTGGAGGGGCTGAACTTAAATGTTGTAATCAATAATCTCCCATTAACGCACTTATCGATCCTCATAATGAGAAAGTATTGCCTATAATGAATTGTTTTAAGCGAGCAAATATATATTGATAAGACCTTGATAATTTGGTTCTGAATAAATACCTGTAAAAACTTTGGGTGGGGGGAGTACTTAAGCCAGTCAATCATCCCCCAGCATACGCGCCAGGGTATATCACTCATAATAATGACTTTGCTCGAGAATTTTTAAAGGAAATTAATCTTTATTTTTATATGTTAGGAGAAACAGTTTTCAACATAGCCGCAAAAGCGTTACTGCTAAGATAAAATCCCTTCGTGGAATTTGCTGAAGTAGAGAATATCTGATTACCGACGAAAGTTTCTCGACAAATGCATAGATTCGGAATTTTTAGAAGAATTGAAAGACATAGTCATCCCAGTAAACAAAGAGCGCGATCTCCGAAAATTGACGACCAAGCGTTACGAGGAAATAATCGCTGAAGCAGATAAGTAGTTACTTCTGGTCGTTCTTTCCGCAGAGCATTAGAGAAGCGAACAGGATGGATTAGGTTAGGTCTTTGGTGTTGATAAACCCCCTGCCATGCGCCACTGGCGGTTTGCATGAATCTTAATCTAACAAGGAGAGGCTCTCACTTTTTTCCGGGGATTTAGATGAAACTTTTTGTGGTGATAGTGGTAGTAGAGTAATGAAAAGATGTAACGGGGTTCGTTTGAATGGGCCTTTGTTTCGCTGCAATAATTAATTGAAAATTGATAAACGGAGTATAGGAAACCCCGCAATTTCCCGCCCATATTATGCTGTTTGGCAATATTTTTTTCGTTTCCTTTTCATTTTCTTTTATTATATTTACATTCTTTACTCCCTAATGGACACTATTACAACAAGTACATCTATCACTTGATATCCGATCGAGTTACCTTATTTCAACCAAAAAACCTCAACGACGGAGAGCTTCGCTTAATGAATGACGTATTAAACGTAGTTTTCGTGAATGCTTCGGATTCCATTGGTACTTATTACATTAGCCTTCATTTTAAACTGGTTTTCAGTCCCATAAAATAACCTTCGCAAGCCCTATTTTTACACTTGACAAAATTAACGACTATTTTGAGAACGCAAAAGGAATTTGCCTTCGAAGGCTTTCATAATTATAAACAGCGTGATTGTATAGACAAGTTAAAATTTTCATCTCAAGAAACAAAACTGTATTTCTCTCGCTCAAGAGAAACGAGAGATTAGTTCCCGAGAGGACGGAATCCGCATTCATTCGCTTGTGCATAACCAACTCTCTTCGCCAAGATTTAGAGACACGTTACAGTATGCCTGGCACGAGTCTAAACGTGCAGAGACAAGAAGTCTCTTTCAAAATGTGCGTCAGGTGATGATGTTAAACGAACAAATTGTGCTTGTGGAAGGAAATGCTTTTTGAGATGTTCATGGTGCAATAAGTATTTGTGTTTCTGTTATTTTTCTGACAACTTTCGTCCTGATTATTGCCAAGGAGCGTGGTGTTCTCAGTTACTGTGATAAAACTAATAAAAATTTAAAAACCTATTACTTTCTACTATTATGTTTACTTACAAAATGAAATTTCATCGACTAGTTGGTGATAAAATGTTGCTAACATTAGATCTGTTTTTTGTTGCTTAAGGATTGCAACAATTAGTTCACTTTACTTTATATTTTTAATTAATTACTGCAGCGAAACGAAGGCCCATTCACACGAATCCAGTTACACCTTTTCATTACTCTACTACCACTATCACCACAAAAAATTTCATCAAATTCCCCGGAAAAAAAGTGAGAGCCTCTCCTTGTAAGTCTAAACAGAATGCTTGCAGTTCATAGGAGTAAATTAGTCAGTATATAACTCTATGAAAAATGCTTGTCTGGATAATATTAGGGATTTCATTCGCTTTGATCTGAATCAACAAGTCATGCTCAATGAAAACAACTCGAAAAACTGGTTCATACTCGATGAACGTTATTTTTCGCTTCGTCAAAGCGCGCGAAGTACGCAGTGAATGAAAACTCGGCAACCTTCCAAAACGTCACCTTAACTTTTTTTTTCTTTCATCTGCACATTTTCATATGGCCAAGGGGGTCTTTCCTACTTATCCTTTTTGTGGGTTGGACCAGTTCAGCGAGTCGTTATCGTAAAGCCTGGATTGGATACCACGGATTTTCATCGTGGACATTCTTACGTATCAGTGTGGCTACCTTATTGAAAAATACACACACAAATCCTTAACTCATGGATTGCAAATTGAAGAAGGAAGGCTTGAAGCATCACTGATTCGTATCGTTTCCGTAGAGCAAACAAAGCAAATACAGTGCGATTTCGGTAATCTGACACATATGTAACCGTGACATAGCCGTATAATCAAAAAATTAAAATATAAAATTAAATTAAAATATTAATTTAGCAATTAGATGCAAAATTACGTTCGACGTGCGCCCGCCCGATCTTACTTTCTTAGCAACTTGTTTTCTTTTTACGATACAGTAGGTCACGTAACCAAAACTTCATACAAATTACGTACGAAGGGAACAGACGCACACCTAGATATATAAAAACGAAAAATACTTACTATGTATTGAAAAATCTTTTATTTAAAACTGACGAAATTATGATAGCCGAAGGGAGGTCGCGAACCCTGCACACCGGAATACTGGATGTGTCGGATTGCCGCAAGGCCGGATTACAGAGATTGCACTGCATTTAGATTTTTAGACTTAGATTTTCTACCCTGCAAGCCGCCAGTGGCGTATGACAGGGAGTATTAACACCTTACCTAATCTACCCTATTATATTCTCTGATGCTATTCGGAAAGAATGACCAGAAGTAACTATTAATGCCTATAAGAGGTTCTCGGTCACCAACAGCTACTTTTCAAGTGCTAATGAGAATAATTACAATAAATATGGCACTATTTATAGCGTAATTACATCTTCTCATACTCGGAAATTGAAGATAACCCCCACTAAATCACTCTCTGCTTACAGTGAAGGTTGAGATTTATGTAATCTCCATAAACTATCCCCAACATGTTCTTTGATCGCTCAATTACCAACCCTCTCCTCCTCAATCGTTCGCAAATGACATACTTTATGGCAAACGGAGCGTCTTGTTCTAGAATTCACATGAAATGACACTCTCTTCATCGATAACGTCAATCATCGTGGCAGTGTTGACTTATAAAGCATTCACTTTAGCAAAATCATTCAATGAGATCTTTTCAAGTCGTAATAAAGCCTACTCGGACTCTAATTGCTAATACTTGCTCTAGCGGGAACATTGTTTATGGGGTTTATTCTATCTCATAGCGGCTATTTCTTTCATGCGTTCCACTGACGTTATTAGCGAACAATACCAAATGTCAGGATATCCTTAGAGTTCGTGCGTTACAATAAATACCTAGGAATTACACTCAGCAGTAGTTTATCATTCAAGGAACATATTCGAGACTCTATAGGAAAGGCGAATAGAATGCACAGATTAATCAGTAGAACCCTGAGAGGATGCCCATCTAGAGTCAAAGAAATTGCGTACTTTTCCCTCATTCGACAAAGTCTTGAATACTGCTGCGCTATCTGGAATCCACACGAAGAAGGGTAAGTCTCAGATTTAGAGATGGTTCAACGTAGAGCGGACCGTTTTGTCAGTGGAGATTTCAGGTTCGACAGTAGCGTTACGGCCATGATAAAATCACTCGGGTGGAACTCATTGCAAGAGAGAAGATCTGTTTACCGACGAAAGCTATTCGAAAAATTCATCGGTCCAGAATTTTTAGGCGAAGTAAAGGGTATTGTCATTCCGGTGAACAGCGAGCGCGATCTCCGAGAGGCGACGACAAAGCGTTACAAGGAAATAATCGCTAAAACAGATATTCACTTCTGGTCGATCTTTCCGCAGAACATCAGAGAAGCTAATAGGGTAGATTAGGTAAGGCACCAATACTCCCCCAGCCAAACGTCACTGGCGGTTTGCTGGGTACAAATCTAAATCTAAACGTGAGTCTCCTATGCATGATTGTAGAAAATGTCTTTGACCAGATAAATACTATTAAAGATATATTTTTAAATTAAAGTACGATGTACAAATCGCAGGGACTAACATACGGCCACGCGGGAGTGATTTTTAATCAACCCAATTTAGCAAGGGAGATTTATACGTTGATTTATCGTGATCAACACGACGAATAAATATTTATTATCCTGTCCTAATTAATTTCTATTTAAAAAATAGGAAATGACTAGGTTACGTACCCTATCCTAAAACCACCCTGCTGAACGGGGGCGTTCAACAAATACGAATATCGATACCGAGCTAAATTTCTTATTCTACAAGAATACGTTTGGAATTTTAAAAGAGAATTTACAATAACGAGATGATAGTTTTTTCTTACATTTTCCTGGCTTAAAGTTGAAGTACACAAGATTTATGAATGTTGAATTCATAATGACAATTGACAAGATACTTCGTACATTTCATTATGAGCAAATGTATACCAATACCAAATGTCTACCAATACTTGACGGGGCGTGCACTAGTGATTTTAGAAATTGTGTTCATTTGATCATTACTCATTAATTTAGCAATACCGAATTATTATGATTAGCATAATTTTTAACTGCGGTAACAACCAGAATAACTTATCGAAGAAAGAAACCATGTCTCAATTGTTAAAGCAGCCGTTTGGCAAGCAAAGGCTCCGGGTTCGAGTCCCGGTATTGTTAGTCTTTCCACGTCCGTTTATCTTGATAAGTTAACCTGAATCCTTTCCCGCGATTATCCACTCTAAAATTTTACAAAATTAGATCGTAACGTCGGGAAAACAAGCGCGCGCCCGCGAATTAACAGTTAAGTCGCTTTTTTCATTCGCCCATCAATCCTTTGCAAAATTCGATCGCGAAATGTTTTGCTATTTTTGGTTTCTATGGTCTGGATGCTTATCCTTCCACAAAGAGAGAAGTTATCCATTAACCTTCTGCTATAACTTTATTACTGACACCAAAACTAATATATGACAGAAAAAGTCGGGCTCATACATGTAACACTATAATTGGTGCAAATGTAATGCAAACCGTGCATATTTCATTATAAGTTCCCTCAATGTACTCTAACCGACCTCAGTACTGCTGAGACCAGATATGACCGGAACACTAGAAGTTCTAAATTCTATTTTGACCCCTCAAAACATAAATGTACCACAGAACCTCCTTTTTCTCTCCTGGTAACCTCTAAAATGACTTCCTTCCGCAGATCAAGCCCACACCCACTCATATTAACTTTCAGAAAAATTGCTCAAAATATTCGAATGAAACAATTGATTTATCTATTATTCCAACTTTTCACAGCTTTCTGATCAAGTATTTTTCGCAAGTTCGCAGACACTGATGCATCAGTTTTTGAAAATATTTACTATTACCACATTTAAATCAATATCCCATGGTGTTATCTCAGAAGATGAATTTTTCGTTTACAATATGTATACTATCGATATTTATATATGTATTTAATGTACTATTTATTGCAGCATCGCTAAATATCTTATGGCAGTGTATCGTAAAGAAGAACAGCTTGAATAATCCTAATGTCGCCCAATAAAAATGTTGTAATTAAAAAGAAACTTGAATTTCAAAAGGATGGCGGTTCCTTCGGGCCGAGGTTTTGAATTCGAGGAAAACTTATGTTGCAAAACATTATCGATGTTTCGAAACAAATAACATATAGTCATAATATACCAAGGTTGACCATGAACACGGATTCTGAAACTTTCGGAAAACTTGAAGATTAGTTTTCTCTGGACGAAACAAAATTAATTACAAAACAACAAAACTTGGAGCTGCGTAGGAGGATTTAGAACATGTTTAATGCGACAGCTGCATCGAAAATCGCTCAAAATCAATCACACTTAGCGAGGAAAGACGACGAGATAATTTAGGTAGGCACTTACGAAATATTTGGGAAGACTCCAGGCCAAAATTATGTCACACGGTCTCTACGGTCGGAAAGCATTAGCAACTCTGTTTATAAAAAACAACTGCGCATCACGTAATCCTTGATAACCTTTCTCTCGAGTCATCCTCATAACACACGCAGAGCCATTTCGAAAATTGCTGTCACTTAAGTTCACCATTAATTGGAAGATTTCTCGCTCAACCTTCAATCACGATGAAGTTATTTAATCGCTTGCGTGCATAATTGAATCTTTTCAAGGTTTTCAGAGTCTTGCTTTCTTGCATCTACTTGTTGAAAGAGTAAATATCATTACCGGCGACGGATTTCATTTTTACTTTCTAATCGGTACGGAATAAAACTAACATATGTGGCAGAATGTTGCTATTAGTAGTTAGTTAGTACCATATGGTTATACAGAGAGAGAAAAATGGCACATGTCCCTATGAAAATAAGTTTTTTCAGCGTAAGAATATTTCCCCCAACTGAAGACCCTACGTAGAAACATATATTTGTTTACATTTTTGAGGAATTAAGAGATATAATTTCTATTTATTGGAAGTGGTTAAATTTCTCGTTGAGGATGTCACTAATTTTTCTTCGGTAAAACATTATTTGGTATAAAAAAATATGCATTTGGCGCAGTCCAACATGGTTGTTCCTTGGACACATCCCGTCTGTTCTGAGCTTAATACGACAGTACAAAGGAAAACAACAAAAAACACACAATTTTCGAAGTCTTTTAACTAGTTTCCAGGGTTCGGATCTTCCGAAAAAGGGGTATTTTGATTAAATGTCCCACACTGTGCACCCTAGTTCACTTATGACTATTGGAGTTTACATGTTGTTAAATATTATTAAATTATATTCCAAAAGGTAAATATTACGCCAAATTATACCCCGTTCGTTAAAAAGACAGATGTTAGATGAAACGTAGCAATACATGGTATTCGAACAAGGCATTTCCTATTCAGATATTTCCACGCATTTCTGGCGCTATATCTTGATGAATGGAACAGTTTGATTTGTCTTTTGGCAAAGAATAAAGAAAAACGTATCTTTCATGTACTTTTATTTCTGTTTTGCTCATGGCTTTAAAAATATAAAAGCTAATGAGGTATGAATGATTCTGAATTATGGCAATCATTTGTCTCTCCCTGAATAATGCGATGGGGAATACTGTAAAGAGCCATTTTATTGCACTTCCGTTAACTTTTTTCCTTAAAGAAATCTAACTCAGTGAGGAATACGAGGGCAGACTACCTCACTCCTCACCTAATTAACTCCTCACCTTGCCAAGAGAGATTCATTCACTCTCCAAAGCTTTTGTTTGGTAACTATGGTCGAATTGTAATTCATATCGGCCTTTGGGCTGGATTCGTAACCAACAGACAGTCTCTCATACTGGATTTGCGTCCCTATAGTAGGGTTTTTAGATTTCGTGAAATTAAAATTTCTTCTTAATAGAAAATGCAACATGAAAGAAGTTCACGAATTTGAAAAGAGGAATAAATCCTTTCGTTTACCAAAGTACAATATAGAGAATATACTTCCCAGCAATCGCAAGGTATTTCAGCTCGGTTATGATATCACAATAGCGGAGGAATAAATACATCTGCGTCATATCCTACTATTCAGGGTACATCTGTCATGGAATAACCATTGCGAAAGGCTAAAAATAATCAGATATGCGTCTTTAGTTCTAATTAACGGCTTCGCTAAGGAAATGCGCACCTGATAAAGAAATATCTAACTTAGTGGACTAACATCAAAGAAAAAAGTCTTCCATACCACCCTTGAGAAATATGGATGCTCTATAACTCGATTCAGACGGTACAGAAATATCTCTAAAGTGCACAGTTTGTGAAATATTTCGGTCACTTGACGTAACCAAGGCGATGTAATAAAGCTGCGACCTTGAATTCTCCGATACTTCATCGAAACGGCGGAAAAGACTTGGAGTTCGTGATTTCCACAAGCGTGTTCGCGTCACGTGTGTATTTTCGACCACTCCGAAGCTACCATCTCAAGAATTTAGACTTTCCAAACATTTTCTACACTTTCTCTACTCAGGTAATATATAGAAACTATTGTTTTTAAGAAAAAACATCCGAGAGATTTCAACAGAAACACATATATTGAGGTCACTGGGACACTTTACACCGTTTTCGGTATTACGTGACAACGAGCGTGTCTGGGTGATCACGGACTCTTCAAGTCTTAGCTACGTCAACGTACCGCAAAGTTTCGCTCGTGGCAGGGTCACTGTTCACCCGATTCTATTTGAGCTAAGTCGAAAATGGTTGATTCCGGAAGTTGCCAATTTCATGAGAGAGGCAATTTGTGGATATCCAGGGACATCAAGCCATAAAGCTTATCATCGCCTATGAAAGTAATAATAATAATAATAATAAAGGACTTTATTCCGGGCGAAATTGAGATTAACAAGTCTCTTCTTACATCTAACCCTTTTGTGTGGGAGATCTAATGCTAGATTCCCGGTCAGAACAGTCTTTTGACTGTCGTGTGTAAAAAACAAACAGACAGTGTGCAATGTTTATTTATTTCTTCACCCAAAGAAACCTTCAGGGTTACCAGAATGTTGCGAGAAAATCAATCCACCTTAGAGCAGGTTAAAGACCGCCGGAATAACCCTTTCCATGGCATTCAGTGAGAAGTAAACAAGATGAATGTGATATGAAATATTTATCATTTTTCTTTTGGTGCGGGATAGAAAAAATGCATCTTTCATACACTTTTGTCTCAATCTTGTTCATGGTTGTGAAGATATAAAAGCTACTAAGGTATGAGTTACTTTGTTGAATAATATCATTAATTAAGGTTTCTCCTAATCCAATGTTACGAAAAGTGTTACTCGTAGAGCCATTGTGCTTCACAAATGAAGTGGGCTTGTTCTGTGATAGCATTCTGGCACAGTGAGGAAAACGAGGGCAAACTACCTCACTCCTCATCTTGCCTAGTAAGCCTCATTTCCCTCTCGTAGCTGATGGTAGAGGGGATGAGGTCCCAACCGCCCTTCGGGTTGAATACTTTACAGACAGATAATGCTAACTTCTGTGATAGCATAAATTGCATTACCTATAAACTACAATCTTGTACTATATAATTTTCCTAAATATTTCTTTAATGAATAATCTCAGATTTTTAATTGTAAATTTTTCAAGACAACTATCAATTATACGTTGTTTGTATGTCTATATTTTCCAACACAAATTAACAGTGAAATGTCACATATGTAAACCTATGTGCAGATTTATAATATCTAAATAACTACGGATTTTTTACTTTATTCTTCCGTGTCCATAATGCATCTTTGAATGCACTGTATATGACTCGAAATTCCAATGAATATTCCAAATATTTATATTAAAAGAGAAAGGACGATTATAATCCAGAATATAGAAGTGCTCTTCTCCTAGGGAATACCAGTTTCCGATGCTCCGGAATGATTTAAAATTAAATTTGAATTTTGAATGAATAGCCTTGACCCTACAGTCTCAACTGTAAGCATTAGAACCAGTTCTTTCAACTCCATAAGTACTTGCAGGGTATTCGCATGATATATCCGTAAGACATGATACAATTTTAAGTGTCATCCTAGCTGAGTCTTAAAGTATGAGAGCTACTGAAATCTGATCTCCGCTCACACTTTGCGATTCTATATGACTGATTGGTATACACCTAATGTATAACCATTGACCTGGCTTGGGTGTGTCCCATACCAAAAACATAAAAACCCGACTCGCCACTTAAATTAAACCTCAGGATAACGACCAATAAATTCCCCGAGGTCAGCCTCATTAAAAAATGTTTTTTTTCTGTTGTTACTTAGTTGTTTAGTGTACCACATCAGTAAATCTTGAAATACGGTCCACGGACCACAGGTAATACGTAACCAACATCAAAAAGAGTAAATATAAAATAATTATTTTCCACGTGGAAATACACCTCCCTTTCCTAGCCAAGGACAAGGGTTAATATCTTAACTGATGGATTCCTAACCCTTGTCATACAATACGATTTAATCGTTTACTTTTCATCATTCATATGTGAATAATATCTCAGTCTATTAAAAGCTTAAAAATTGGGGATGACCATTTGTCAGTCTTCTTAAGTTCAAGAACCATTGTTATATATCATACTAAAATCGTATCACTGTAAAATCACATCCTAGTATTACTTTTCGCTCTTTGGAATCGATGGATATTTTGAAAAATCTTTCGGAATGACCTGAACTGTTTGATTCTGCGACGACAAGTTTGCTAAGGCCTACTGCTCTGAAATATTGAATTTCGAAAGAATTAAGATCCGGATGAGTCACTATCAAATAAAAAATGATTATCTATAGAAAATGATTTGCAATAAAAAATGATTGGGCATAATGAACGGTTAGTCAAAGGCGTGACCGAAGATAAGGGGAAAAAAGAACAAGGTGTGGTTCAGCTGGAAGTCTGGAAAGTTCTCAAAGGTGGGTTTGAACCTCATCCCCTATACCATTAGTTACCAATGTCTAAGAAAAGGAAATGGGGCTTACTTGGCAAGATGAGGAGTGAGGTAGTTTACCCTTTGCTATCCTCACCGAGTCGGAATTCTATCAGCGCATAAGCTCTACATAGGTAGAGCAAACTGACCTTGTGATTAAAACTTTTCTTGTTATTCAATAAGGAACGACCAAGATGAAATCCATCAGTCTTACCTCATATTATCGCTACAATGAGGATGACTGGGATTAAACTGAATGGAACACGTTCCTCCACCATGTACAAAAGGACAAATTTAAAATATCCCATTAATAAATATAGCATGATCGAAGGAACCCATTCGAAAGATAAAGGGAAAAAAAACAAAATTTGACAAAGCTATTTCCCTCCCGTCGGCAGAAGAAAAATTAATGGATATCCTCCTTCCAAATCGTAAAAGCAATTAATGTGTGATAGAGAGAGAAAAAATGATGGTCGAGTTCCGACGTCAGACAAAAAAATCCTCTACTCCACCACGGAATAAAGCGCAGAACTTGAGAATAAAATACAGGCCCGTGTGAGGCATCTCTAGTATTAGGGACGTTGTCGAAGAACCTTGGATTCCATCAACCATTTTCGGGCGGAATTCGTAGATTCGTACGTGCAATTTTAAGCCGTTATCGTCGCAGTTTCCGAAAAATTTAACTCGTTAAAAACTCGCGGGAAATCAGTTATCCGCGGAAGGGAGTAGAGGTTTGGAGACTACCGAAGGTCGTTCCAGCCCTTGGGAACTCTTCCGAGTCGAAAACAACTCCCTGAGGCTGCCGTTCTCTACCATTCACTCTCCCTGACCTTCGCTCTCTCTCTCTTTTCAAGCACCTCCGCCGAGATTCACCATTTTTTTTCTTTTTCGCGGCTCAAGACTCGTGGAACTGCTGCTCTTGAAAATCAGCCTATCCCTCTCTCTTTCTCTCGCAGCCGTGCTCGCTTCCCGTGACCTGATCACTCCACTACTGCCAAATGAGCTCTTCACGCTTCGGAGATGACGCCACGGTCCACGGAAAACGACGCGAGTCAACCGATCGGAAACGTTATCATAGTCTAGAAGCGACGCATTGCATTAGAAATTTCCCTTGATCGGTTGCACCCACTTATAATGCGTGCTGGGGATGCCAATGTCTTAAGGGCTTTTCAACGGAGCGCCTTACTTAATGCATGGGTACCCGCGTGATAACAACCGGGTTCGAGTCCTGGTCTATATATTCTTCTCATGGCCACTTTCCTTAGGAGTTTCCCTAGATGCCCATCCTATCGTCCAAAGCCATCTAACACCCACTCATTAAAATCTTCCCCTTTCTCGTCACCTTATCCCACACCAATACGTTCGGCGTTTTCTAACCTTAATCCTCCATGGGTCGCTGTCTAAGGCCTCTTCTTTTCCCCAGCCTTTTTCCTTTATGTCTTCAGTATTCCATCTCATCTCTGATCGTTCTTTCTTCCTCTTCCCACTAATTTCTAGCTTCTCAACTCTTTTCAACATAGTCGTTTGCCCTTTTCTGCACATTTCCATTCCATTCTAGTCTACTTTCTTGTACCTTCTTGCTTATGGGACCTACTTTACCGTTCCTCTGATGTACTCAATTTATATCTTGTCTTCTCTCGTTATTCCACACACCCAAGACTATATCCTAATCGCAACTTCATCCAGATTTCCTTTCCCGTACCCTTGTAATCGGCTATACTTCCGCCCCATAATTAGCATAGCAGACCTTACCACAGACTTGAACAACTTTCCTTTCATCTTACAGCTCATGACTCTTACCATTTGGGGGTCTCGAGGAAAAGACTCTAAACAAGGCAGATTCTTTATAGTTATGATCGATTTCATCGAAAGATACTTCCGAATCATATATTTCGGATTCATATATATATATAATCAGATACTTCGGCTATGTACGCTGTAATTTCAGAGAATATATGTATGAGCAAAGGTTTTGTTAAACAACTAAATTGCTCCTCCGAGGAGTCTTAGATGTTGATAAGAAGTCTCTGTACGATGACGCTAGAGTTAGAGAAGCTGCTTATTGCATCTTTTTACGCGTGTATATATCATCATAAATTTATATAATATATTATATGTATGAATTTATGATATTAAATACACGTTATACACGACAAAATTTAGCTTAATTCATAATATGAAAGCTACTGGGGTATGAATTATGCTGAAAAAGATTATACCAACGAGAACATAAAACATTACTCACGTTATTAAATTACTCTCAGGAAGACACGGTTAAAAGCAGATCCTCGAATGCACGGGCTTGAATTCCAAGACAAATCTCTGCGTGTTCAAGCCGAAGATGATCGTAGCACTGGGGTAAGTTATTGACAAAGATCTCCGTTCGTTATAGACGGAAACACGATATTCAGAACCAAGAGAGAAAATTTACTTCTGCATTAAGTCTGAAACAGTTCTAAGCGAATTCCACGCTTGGCAGTACCGAAAATTTACAAAACGTACTATACTTCTCAATTACGGATGGTTCATCCGATTTTCAAATTTTAAATGGATTTGAAATCTGAATAATCATAACATTTTGCTATGTTGAGGAAAGTGTTTAGTTATGGGAAATCTCCATTTTAAAAAACGTCTTATAAAAACTTTCTTAAAAAATTAAAAGTGGTAAAATCAACAAGAAAATACTATTAAAAAATTGTTTTGATTTTATTAAATCGCAGATATACCTGATATGAACCATACATAGTCCAACATTCAGTACTGGAATTAATCGCCACGGGAGATATTATCCATCCTTTGTATGAACATGAATTACATGTGTTCCACGCGTAAAAGATTCAGCCAGATAATTCTTCAGTAATTTCCTCTTTCTCACGCTTACTTTTGTTAGCGTCGTCAATAAAAACCGTGATAAAACGCTAATGCATCGCGCGCAAGTTTAATTTAATAAGTTAGTTTAATTATATCATCCAAAAGTAACGAGCTTCTCAGCCGATGCAATCGCAGCGTTATCTGCTCAATTCATGTGGTTAATGAAACCCGAGCCGCCTTTCAAACGGTTGTCGTCAGTAGCTATATATGTGATATAAATCACGTAACCACTCACGACCGGTGTTATGGAACGCAATTTCGCATCCGGTTTTCGGTTCGAGAGGTAAGTTGAATCGACGAGCGGTAGGTTTGTATGATTTAATCCGAGAGTGATGCCTTATTACCTGAAGGTGAAATTATGTTCAATCTACTAGTAAGGAAAATACATTTAACTTTATTTAACACTAATTTAATATTAGTCAGGAAATTACGTTATAAAAAATACTACTTTTTTATGCCTACGAACCACATTCGTTACAATGGTGTATGTTCATTCTTGAAATGGCGAAGGAATTCCGCCAAGTTTTGCTCCAGATATAAACAAGATTACAATTAACACAAAACGAGTCGTTGCTTAGTAACCAACACACGTTACAATTCGAATATTATTTGAGTACAAATTTTTCGAATTTTCTCAGTATGAATCCCTTGCGCTATGTTTATTATTTGACTATATCTGCAGTTTAATTGCTAAATTATGGAAGTGATTCACGAGTAGAAAAAGTAATATTTGCCAACGAAACATATCGATCGATATTTGGTGGAACATCTCCATAATTTATTAAAGATTGTATTACAACTTACTTAGGACTTGGTCTAGTTTTGTAACATAATCTTTAATAAAATAGTATTTCCCATTAAAAAACAATCTATAAACCCTCACCTTTTTTCTTAATTGGTAATTTCAGTCAAATTAGTATTTTTTTAACTGTTCGTATACATCTTATTTCAAGAAAAACGAAGGAATTTTGCGTATTTCATCATAAATTTGTTGTAACAAATTTTTTAAATACCTTTCTAATTTTTTCCAGAACAGAATAGTAATGACCCGACTATCAAACAAAACTCTGCTAACGATTTTTTCGCCTGACGAAGTTTTTTACGCTTTTTTAATAAACGAACATGCATTCAGTAAAATAACACTGTAGCGAACGTGCGCGAATGCTCGCGAATGTTCGCGTGCACCTATATCTAAAATGGCTTAGACTTGATGCCGCAAAATAGGTCATCTGTGTCGGCATTAATGCGTATTTTACTTTTAAAGACCCCGCATAAACTCACGTGAGGAAGCTAATTCCGAAAATATTCTTATTCTCTATCCGAGATGTCAGTGCTTGACATTTTGCCCTTTTGTTTCTTTCAAACTTTTCAAGCATATTCCACAATACTCGTCTTAAATCAACTCTATGAAGTTTGATGATCCTTCCAAGTGGATGAACTTCACTTTCTAAAGGTCGGATGGATATGGGTAATTGGATTTGTTTCGGGTTCGCGACATTAAAACATGCGGAAATAGGGCGGGAAAGTAGGTGAATCGATAGCGGAGAGATCATTAGGGGAAAAAATTTGACAACTTAAAATGTCACGGTTTTGGGGTCGCAAGACATCCCTCTTTCTTAGTGAAGGGCCCCGTTGGTTATTTTGGCGTGTCTGTCTGACATCTTCCGAATAGCCTAAATCAAGTACACGTATGACTTTGCCAAGCTTTACTCGTCTTGAATTCCTATAATCTTATACTACGGACTACAACCGAGTTCTCCCACGAGTAACGCCGTAATATTTTAAAATAGCACTTTCTATCTTTTATTCTGAATCATTTAAAGTAACTATGGTGATGAACAATTTATCTTTGAAAATTAACTTCTGTTTCCATGGTAGTGTTTTTAAAAGTGCTCCGACAAGGTAGGTCATTTCACTCATATTTTCTACATGGATTAGTAGGAATGTTTTGCCTGAAGAGGTCTTCAAACCCTTACCGCAAAACAAAAAGGAATTTAGAGGGAGATACTGTGGTTTGTGTATTTAAGTGGAGTAAATATGTAAAGATTTTTAATTATTTGTATATTTGTAAACGTGACGTAAAGTTAACTGATGAAGTGACATGCGGTCTTGAAACAGATCTTTGTAAACTGTGACTATGAAATTTAGTAACAGTAATGATGGGAATTATGTAATGTACATGCATTAGTAGGAATATCAGGGGATGCTACGTAAATTAAGTCTTTTTGTAGTTTTGAGATTTCTAATACTCTTTGTAAATAGAGTGGTTTTATTCCGGAATGTTTCTGATGTTGTTTAGAAAAGTGGGAGATGCCATGTATTGCCATGCTGTTGTGTATTGATTGAATCTTTAATTAGGTGTATTTTGTTATTTGATTAAGTTGCCACCAGACTTGTGTCTAAACGCAGCTGAATTTTGTAAATAAAAAAAAAATGGGCCCCCACCGGAAATCGAACCCGGAACCACTTCCACCAAAGACGAACGAGCAGCCCACCTCTGGTTTCCGTTCGCAATAATTAATTACTAGTTTTATTTGGATTATAGCACGCCTAAAGTGCTCTAGAAGCATCCACACCAAGGATTTGCTAACTTGATCGTTGATATCATCTCGAGTCTTTTCATGGTGACATGAACTTTTACAGAGGCTTAAGTCGGATGAACTAAGAGAAAAATACTGTAATTTCCATAGGATATAATTCCGCGACCGGTTTCGGCTAAATCGCCATCATCAGGTAAATATGCCGGAAATGCAATCGCTTATACATAAAAAAATTAGGAGGGAAGGGTTCAAAAATTTTGATTTCGCTGGTTAGGTTTTCAGCGGACATTAATTCTATAGGTTCCAACGCATCCGCCTTCCTCTCCCTGCAAAGAAGTTTCGGGGAAAAGGAGCTGTGATGGCCAATCTCTTGTTAATGGACGGCAAAGGCATAGGATGTGTTGCTAAGGCGGTAGCACCGCAGGTGTTCTGTAGCTCTTGTTTCCAGGCAACGACCGCTTTGACCCACCTAGATAACCAGGCAATCATGCTATTCGTAGACCCCTGGTAGCGGGGAGGGATCCCTTTTGTCCTTGATGTTGGATAATGACCTATGAAGGTTTGCAGATGTAAAGAACCCAGCATTCAAGATAGTATTGGAAACTTTAATTATTGTAAAGTATATTTACTTGGTGTAACTGTATATTTAACTGATGATGGAATTTTTCATTATTCTTTTTGACGTTTCATTGTCTTTAACATCCTTAATGCTGCCTGTGTAATTTTTTCTATTTTCAAACGATTTTATTTTTCGGACGTATTTGTTTCAAATTCATTCGCGATTTTTTACTGTTTTAGAAAAATACTTTTAGATAGTTTTGTCACAAGTGGTTTCCATGTACACAGTTTCCTTCGCATCTTTAAGTTTGCACTATCAGTAGGTTTGAGCAGGCTTTTCACACACCCCGTCTTCGTGGGTGTTTCCCTATATTTTTCCTACGATATTACTTGGTTTTTTTACATTCAAAAATCCTTCTTAAGTTTTCCTCTCTACTACTATTTACAAATTTATTTATGTTTTTATTTATATCATTGACGACAGGTTAGATGGAAGAAAAGACTTATTAGTCTCAATCTCGCCTTGCTACTGACCTTAAAGACCATTTTTGCCGAAACCTGACGTTAACTTATATTTTATAACTTATATCTTATACCTTTTTGCCTGTATTACAAATCCCGGCCAGCAATGATAGAGTATATACTCCAGTCATACACTACCTGATGAGAAAATATCCTTAAAAACAAAGTTTCCATTGAAAGTTAGCATTCTTAGTTCACTTGTTAAACACGTAGTATCAGGTACACTTTACAAATTTCGTAGCAACGTTTTATCACAAAAGTTGACTGTTTCTCTAAATATAAATAAATAAAGAAAATCGATACATAGGTTCCTTTTTTCGTAGCTCTGTTTCATTAGGGATAAAAAAATCTCGATGGCTTCCAAAAAACGAGAGCATCAAATTTCGTACCCCGGTGTATCTTTTTCGAAAGATCAATATTTTATGGAAAGAACGGCCTGTTCGGCAAATAGTTTTTAAAGGGAACATCCCTTTAAACAAAAACCAATTGTTCTCATCTAACGGGGAAAGACCGTTTCAGAGAGTATAAAGGTAGATTTTGAATTGTTTATTTCTACTGAGGGATTCGAATTTGTGCCATGGTAAAGAATTTTACGAAAAGCTGCACTTTAATGGATAAATATTTCATCGATCAAAGAGGATTCTTACTGAGATAGAGGTTAAAGTAAAAGTGACGAAAAGTACTTAATTTCGATCAGTAGGTTGCCGTGAAATATAATGCAGTGGTACCTTGATTTACGACGGCCTTGGTTAACGACGAGTGACGGTAACGACGCAGGTTTTTGTTTACGATACCCTCTGGGGAAGATTGACGATCGAAAACTTCTTTCGTGACTATTCACTTTATTAATGATAATTTTTTGTTGCAAATATAATTGAACAATTTATATGAACCAGATTTGAATTACATTTAAATGAGTTTCATCTGCATATTTGAGATGCAGTATGATTCTGGAAAACCGCGCCTTGGATACCAAATGTTTTGGTTGACGACGACAAATTTGAAACGGATTGTTGTCGTTAACCAAGGCATCAATGGACAATTTTTTTCTCGCACATAAATTCACATTTCAGTATCAGGAAGAAATTTAATACTAGAGTAAAACTTTTGTATTTTCATATTCAACGGAATGAGAGACAAGTCTTCAGAAAACTAGGTTCCAACTGACTTTCTAATGGAGCAAACATATTATTTTAAAATTTAGATTTCGGATACAAATATAATTATCGTAACACCCTCAAATAAGTAAAGTCAGAGGGACATTTTCATGACAGTTTTCTAACTCAGCTGCAGTGAGAGTTGGACAGGGTTTAAACAAAAGTTGATTAAATATACAACCGTTCTTTATTAAAATTGAAACTGAATTTTAAAAAAACGCGATTGAGAGTGAAAAAAATCTCACGCCTTAATTTTCATGATTTACAGCGAGCATAAAATAGCAATTATTCAGGCGAATCATTAATGTGCTCAATTTATTCCGCCAGCGATTTGATATGAATCTCTCTCATAATTAATCCGCGGGAATAAATCCATCTTTTCTGAGACTTCACCGCCATTCACACCATTATAAACGATGACTAGCTTTATTAACTACAGAATAAAAGTGGATGAAAAGACACAAATCATAGCTTACACGTGCCACTGAAGAGAAATATTAGAAGTAACAAGGTATCTATGGAAACGATTCCGATAGAAGCCAACTCATACGCAGGGTTGTCACAGCAACCCACCAAACTCATCGGCCTAGATCCCGTATTGGAAACTTTATCAACCACATAGTTCAGAATTACCCTTAAATTAGGGAACTATTTTTGCGTAAAATAAATTGCATATTTATTCGCATACGCAACGAAAATTTGCACTGAAAAAGAAATTAATACAGTAGTCAAACGAGGAGTTATTACATGCTTATTGTAACAGGACTAAAATGCATAACTTATCATTTAAATCTTGAAAAAAATTCTCTTTGACGTTTTTAAAAAGAGGAGTACATAACAGTTTTTCTCTCCCGCGAATACTTGTAAAAGTACATTCCCCTTTTTCGTTGTTCATCTATTTTCATGCAAGCACATTCACGTGGGGAGGTTAGTAAATTCTTAGTTGAAGCCTACTGACTGGCAAACAAGCTATTTATTTCAAGTCTAAGATTATAGAAGAAAAGTTTGAATGGGTAATTTAACGAGGCGTCTCAAAAGATACTTCTATACAGCCTACAGATACATATTTCATATCCATTCAGAGCTTAAACTATGTTTAGATTGGCAATCCGCATTAGAACCTTCTGTGAGCAGCATTCAGGCCCGCAGGCCGCACGTTGAACGACTATTTAACCATTATTAACGCATATAGCAACGTAGTAAACAAGATTATGTCAACAAGAACAAAAAATATTACTCACATTAGGAACTCGCAAATTGCTGCGAATCGCAACGATTTTAAATATCTAAAATAGCTCGGACTTGAATTCCTCGGCAAATCCCCGTCTGTTGAAGTGGAAGACAATCGCAGCACTAGAGTCGGTTACGAACTAAGAGCTTCGTTACAGGCAGAAACGCGATATTCAATGAAAACAGAAAAATTAACTTCTGCTATAACCTCTGCTAGAGTTAAATGCGATCAATGATGAAGCATCGACTTTAATCAGGTTGATTAACATTAAAGGATGTGATACGGCAGATGTGATGAGGTTTTCCGATCTGATGTCTTTCCTCAACTATTTGATGGACTGATTTATTAGTAGGTTCACTTACATGGTAATAAATTAAACCGAAAATAATAAACCGAAGATTCGAAAAATTGAAATATACTTGGGGATTTTATTGAAAATACTTTAAATTTTCGAGAATTCGTATAAATTAGATAGAACCTACGGAAGATCATTTTAGTTGCATTTAGAAGTAAATCATCCAAAAATTTCGCACGGTTATTAGAACTTGGGTTGGATATTGTTCTACCCCTCAAAACTGTACCAAAGCCTTAAGCGAAAAATAAAACAGGTTCTTCATAAGTTAAAGAAGCTTCTTATATGTTTTATATTAGCGATTTAGAAGTTGTAACTAAAGTTTGCGGTAAGAAACTGATAATAACTTTAAATCCTCTTCGACTGAAAGGCAGTTATAATGATATGAGGAAACAGGCAAAATATAAAATGAATGGGACACAAATAAAATACGCCTGCCAAAGGAAAGATATTCTGAGATATCATTACATCTTCGTTTATTTTTCATGAACAATAGCAATTTTCTTCAAGGGCAGTCTGTCTGTAACGTATTCAGCCCGAAGGTCGGTTGAGACCTCATCCCCTCTACCATCAGCTATGAAGAGTTAGGAGAAGGAAATGAGACTTACTAAGCAAAATGAGGAGTGAGGTAGTTTGCCCTTGCTTTCCTCACTTAGAAAGAATGCTAAAAGCAGAACAAGCCCACGTTAGTGAAGGACAAAGACTCTACGAGCAACACATTTAGTAGCATTCGATTAGGAGTGAGGCTTACTAGGAAAGATGAGGAGTGAGGTAGTTTGCCCTTGCTTTCCTCACTGAGCCAGAATGCTATAAGCAGAACAAGCCCGCGTTTGATAAGCACAAAGACTCTACGAACAACACATTTAGTAGCATTCGATTAGGAGTGAGGCTTACTAGGAAAGATGAGGAGTGAGGTAGTTTGTCCTTAGTTTCTTCACTGAGCCAGAATGCCGTATGCAGAACAAGCCCACGTTAGTGAAGCACAATGACTCAACGAGTAACACTTTTCGTAACATTTCATAAGGAGAATCCATAATTAATGCTATTATTCAGCATAGCCCACACCTCAATAGCTTTCATATCATCAAAGCCATGAACAAAACTGAGACAAAAGTATATAAAAGATACATTTTTCTCTATCTTGTACCGAAAGACAAATGAAAAATATTTCATTCATCAAGAAATGATAACAGTACCACAAATGTCAGCCATCGTCCTTTTTTTTACTTTGAATGGCGTCGTTTTTTCGTTTCAAATGTAGCGGTTTGCGAGTTGTCATTGAGGGATGTCATTTTTTTAAAGAAATTCCGATGACTTTATTGACCGGAAAGATCACTCGTGGACAGCACAGTATCCTGCCTTCTCCATATGTCTATTCTATTTTATTTGCAGATGGAATCTTCAAATAAATGGCTATAAATTATTCACTAAGATCACAAGTTATACTAGTGATAGCATATATGGATAGTCCAGATATATGGATTTAACACAATCGACTGTTGAAGCTTTCAATTAGTGAAAATTTATAGCGAAAGGAAAAAATTACCAATTTTAATATTTCTTTTGCCAATATCCATTTAACCTTAATATTTTAAGTGATTGGAATTCGTATTAAATAACAGAAATTCAGATATTAATATATGTCCCACTGCCCACATGCTTATGATTTAGGAGAGGTTCTATGAATAATAGTCAGTTGCTTGCTTAGAAAATGTCAAAGGTTTCACCATTATAAAAATTTAATGTCATTTTAAGCTTGAAATCATCAAATTTCTTACTATGATGAGTCACTTGCAGACTCTATTCTGCGCTCAATGGCGCCTTTCAACTTTTTTCTCGCTTAGGAAAAACTGAAATTTCAACCATTTTTTTTCATTCTCGTTCATTTTTTTGAGTGAAAATAAAAAGTTAAATATTCTCGTTTAGTTTATTGATAATCGAACCCGCTTTCCACCATATTACAATTGCGATGATTAAGTACCTAAATATAGGTAACACGAGTACAAGCTCGACATAATTGTCTCTTACGCGGCGTGATAGTTTGACGGAGTCTTTCGATGAAGGTTACCACGTAGTCAAGAAGGAATTATTACTGATGACTCATAGCATGAATGAAGTAGTGGTACATTCCCTCAACGGTAATAATTATAGATGCTGGTGGGACGGATTTATTCGGTTGCTATGTAAAGTTTGTCAGTCGTGACTTCATATATCCTTGATATACATTTCAAAACGTGCACAATTTTCGGCGATGATCATTAATGAAAGCGTTCAGAGTTTAATTTGGAAATTTGCGTGAAAATTACATTAAACCAAAGCATATTCCTTAACGTAGGTTGGGCTGCAATGGAAGAGAAGACGTTAAGATTCTCAGTTGTGATATTTAAATTAATTTGCAGAAATGACTTTCACTGAAAGTACATATCAGAGAATTGGGAAAGTATCAACTCTCCCAATTCATAAGCGGAATCAACGGTGAATGTAAAGCAAGAAAGTTAGACGCTGGGATAATTGGTTCAAACAGCTCATAATTCTTTTCGAATAATACACAGTCAATTTTACCTTAATACACAATGACAATGAAATGAACAGTTGAATCGCTTTGTGTTGACACCCCCTGCCATACACCATTTGACATGAATATAAATGTTGTTATTCTGCAGAATAGTTCTCAGAAGTCGTAAATCTAACGAAAGTATTTTTGTTAATCTTATGTGTGTGAAAATATTTATGTACATGTTTACACGAGGACTACCGAATAGCCAATGGGGCAACTCGTTTGACTTCGGTGAAAGCAATCCCGGGTACGATTCCCGATCGGGAAATGACTTCAGCTATCGCTAGAAATTGAAGCTGAAGCTTCTTTCCCGATGGGGAAAAAAACTTCAGCTAGAAATTACTTAAAGGCACTTTAATTCACTTAACGAACTTTTCAGTTTACAGGTCGACAATTTCTTAAGATTTTATCTGTAAATATAAATTTATTGGAATGAGATAAATCATTATCGTTCTTCTAATGATGCCCTGCCACCGTTTCTTGATGAATGAAATATTTATTTACTTGTAGAGTCATTGTGCTTCACTAAAGTGGGCTTTTTTCTGCTTATAGCATTCTGGCTCAGTGAGGAAAGTAACTACCTCACTCCTCATCTTACCTAGTAAGTCTCATTTCCCTCTCCTTGCTATTCGTATCTAATGATAGAGTGGATGAGGTCCCAATCGGTATACGGACTGAATACTTAACATACAACAGTGATAATGGTAATAATATAAATATATAAATCAATTTAATCGAAAAAATACACGGAAGGAACTGCACTGAGAATATTGCCAAGAGGACGAATAGGGGAGATAATTCTCTCAATAGTACTACTGCAAAACTTTGAGACGACATTCAGTTCTCAATTACTTTTCCGTTTACGCCAATTCCACTCAAATTGAGGAGAAATTCACGAAGCGACCCAGTTATCGTCTTACTACAGTGGGCATTCTCACTTGAACTAGAGCAATAGCTTGGACAATGCCTCTGCTTCCACAATTTCACTGTTTACAAAACGAAACGAGCTCGCTGCGCGGTGAGTCAATTCATCACGGTTGATCTCGTTTGACCTTGTTTACGGTGGCTGGAGATGGAATCATAAAACTAGAGTCCTTAGAAAGGAGAGGGCGGTGAAGAGGAACATCTGGGAATATTACCCAGCGAACGAGTTGATGGGCGGAACAGGGACGAAATAAAAACTAAAGGACGATCGCCTGGCAACAGACGGGCGAAACATCGCAAGATTTTCGCTCTTCCGAGAGGGAATTGAGTTGGACGCAGAATGACTGGGTACTTCCTACCCCCTCGCTTGAATTCGCTGCTCGGAAAATTTCATTAGATTCGCCGCGTTTTTTGCAATTTTCCCAAATTCTGCTTAATTTCCGCGAGAGAGGGGGAACTTCACGAGTGAGGGTGTGCTATCTTATATATACAGAAGAATTCTGTCACCTTTAAACCCACCCTACCCTAACCGTTCTTCTTCGAGCCCGCTAAGCATTACACCAGTTTCACCTAAATGCCACCCTCTGCACCGCCGATAAAGTGCATACAAGCACATTCGGCAAAAGGCGCTCCGTCGCACCGCTCCCTGTGTGTATGTTCGCCTAAAGCTGGAGAACCATGTTCCGCACACATTTCAAACTTTGAAGGTTGTTAAATGTCTTCCCCGGACAGATAATAGGCTACTTTCTACTCACCTGACTGTCGCCGGTTCGACTCCAGACCTTTAAAAATGTTTCCAAAAGATAATAATGTAAAACTTACTTTTATCGCTTGCAGGCTTCATTTCTTTTGAAAAATAAAATTAGAAAGAATAGCCGTACGAAATAGAGACAAGCGACAAAAGAAGGGAAATTGAATTAAAACTCTTATTTTGGCCGTGGAACATTACTTTCGATTAGAAATTGCGAGAAATTTGATAAAACAGAGGAAGATTTTGTGATATTTTATGGTTATATACACTGCGAGAAAGATAAGGGAAATAGATGCTAGAACCAATCGATTCAAGAACTCACTTTTTCCGCGAGCGATACGCGAAAGTAATTGATTAGGGAAGTAGAGTCATGGTGCATGCACCGTCTGCCACACACCGAAAGGTGGCTTGCAGGAAATTTCAAATAGACATAGGCATTTATTTACTCAGGGGCTCCATTTCTCGAGTGAAGAATACGTCACAGAATAATGACTTTAGAGCTACCCGTACCAAAATATTCTCTCAGGTGCCACTTTGGGCTCACCATAGGTTCACCACCCCTTACATAGGGTATCAACGAAATATTCTTTATATGCAAGTTGTTTGAAGCATCCTTTTCTTTACGACAGCTCGAAATGAAACCGATGGGAGTACTAGGATAGAATATCTTTCATTCCCTATTAGCGTTAACTGGTATAATACCAGCTGAGATAAAAGCGAACGGCTCATAAAAAGTTATATAACGTGTTTCTTTTTTATATCCGAGAGACAATGACAGAAGCAGGGAAGATAATGAGCAATACAGTGAAAGAATGTTGGACTGCGGAAGAATTAAAACAAGAAAGTGTACTGACGGAGTCCGAGAACCAATTGAATAGAGCTTTTTCTACAGAAAATAGAAAAAAGAGGAGACTCAATCGGGCACAAACTAAGGTGCGATACTACAGAAGAGTTTTCTTTTAGCAATGTGGAAGGGAAGTTATAGAGGAAGACCTAGGTTAGTTTAGGAAATGCAAGTAATAATATGTATGCAAGGAAGGCAGGTTAGGGATTCTGAGAAACGTAATCGATTGACGCAGCAACATAGACATGAGAGCTCTAAAATGCCAACCCTTGAGCTGTCAACCCTTGATCATGGGCATTTTTTGTCAATTTTCCTACAATTCTGACTAATTTCTGTAAGAGAGAGAAAATAAATAAACTCGTCGCTCTAATACGAGAGCAAGCGGACTATTTTCTCTTTAATGCAGGGTTATATTTAATATGTGTTATGTAAATTTTACCATACTTTTACCCTCATATTTTCAAATAACCAAGTTAATCTGTATAATTTTTTCTTGATTTCGCAAAATTTTGGTATTCTTTTGTAAAAAATATTTCCGCAGATTCCATAGATTATTTTTCTTAGTAATAGTACAGTTTAAAGTGTTTCGATATCTAAGGTTATTTTGCACGTTGGCCCTCACCGGGAATCGAACCCAGGACCGCTTTCACCAAAGTCGAACGCGTCCGGGAACCCTATTTTTCTTCTATCCTCAAATAAGCAAGTCCTAAATACATTAAAACAGTTTCCTTCGGCAAATCAGGACAGAAACCTAGCTTCATCAGATAGGGAAAAAGAAAATAATGAAAAGCTTCTATATTATATTGCGTTTGTCTGGGGGCAGTAAACGGTGTAGGGATGGGTGGATTGAATCATAGAACAATTTCAAATATTAGGCTAAAATATTCTCCAATTCACCATTTTGGCGATTCAACTTTTTGGCGATTTTAATAACATTTATATAACTAACCTATCATAATCCCGCATATGAGTTACCCTTGCTGAAAGAGAAATTGGCTTCAATTCACGTAGAAGTGATTTAATCCATTCACTTCTTTCTTATTTACAAAATTGTCTAGTTATATTTCGCCTTTTTGGATTTTTTTTAAAGATTATGTAACAAATCTAGAGTAAGTCCACAGTGTAGAAAAACACATATGCTTACCTCGAAACGGGTCGCATATGTCTTTTTCCATATTGTAGACTTAGGCCTGATATTATACCTAATGTATACCTAAAATGGACTTTAACTAAAGTTCACTTTAAGGCCTGGTATTATAATGTTTTGGTAGAGTTCAAGTGAAGATTATAGTAAATCTCTATGTATATGATGAATTAGCACGGAAAAGCACAATAATCTTCACTTTAACTCTAAAAAATACAATGTATTACTGGGCTAAAATGAACTTTAGTTGAAGTCTATTTTAAGTATACATAATAATACCGCGCCTTATTCTAGTTTTGATACATAATCTTTAATAAATTATGGAGATGTTCTACCACATTTCCCTTGATATGTTTCGTTGGAAATTTTATTTTTCATGATTCTCTTTCTGATTAATTCTTAATGATTTCAAATAATTAGCGTATACTTTATTTACATTTGTTACTCTCTCAATCTTCATGAAGACAGTATGCTAATCCCCACAAATGTTCGCAGGGGTCTGACTGGTCATTCTGACCCCTATTCAGCAATGCATTTGCTTCTGATTTATGACGTGAAATTCAACATGTGCAATGCAGGTGGTGCGATTCACCGAAGTTATTCCCAACGAAAACGTCAACGTCTCCTTTTTTCCAACTGCCACCGGAAGAAAAGGAATAAAATCTGTTCCCCCTCCAAACTTCTTTTGTAAAGCTGCGCAATTTACTCGCGAGTTTTCCTCACAAGTCTATGTCGTGTTTCCCCTCAGCAATCTGTTCTACGTCAGCCAGTCCTACTATTTGATAACTGATAGCTCTCTACACTGAGCATAGAAATCTGCATCAAAGAGAGTTCAGATATTCCCGTCGCTGGACTTTCTCTAGTTTGAATAGAAGGCGCTTCGGTTGGGATTCCCAAACAGCTCATCCGAGCACAAAAGATGACCCTACTTCTCGAAAACATTTCTCGAAAAGTGATTTTATTAGCTATATGTTACTTCTACCGTCATATCTTGATTAAAGGAATATTATTCATTTTTCTTTTCGTAAATAAGCATTGAATATGAAATCTTTGGTGGAATCAATCGCGGAAATTATGCATAATTATAATTAATTTGAGATAAATAGCTTTTTAATGACTTCAGGGCGAAACATCGATGGTCGTATTTTTATTGTAAATGAATGATTGAGTGTAAAATAGTAATAATTACAAAGGCAGTCAAGGAATTCAATAACAGGATTTCTCTATAAAGCAAGATAAAGCATGAGAGTTTCAATAATATTTTAATCTAAAATCAGACCTTTCTGCCTTAATATTCGTCCATTTTGCATATGTGCTCATAATCTTAGAGAATAATTACAGCAACAGTTGAATTAAATAAACTCAGGAATGGGTTTTCATTTTCTCAATCTCTATTGATTTTTTGTTTTCTTTTCGACTTTTACAGGATTGAGAAGAATGTTTCATCTTCTCTTGTCTCGCCTTGTTCATGGCTGTTATATGAAATGTTATGAAAGCTACTGAGTTAGATAGCTAGACCCTTTAGCGGCGAGGTTAGACCCATGCGGGCTTCTCTTCCACCTAACCTAGTATGTCATTATAATTTGTAGAAAATATAATTATAAACCAGAAGAAAGAGTGCGATGTGGGAAAAATCTTAGCAATTGAAGGATTACAAATAACATACCCACGTTGGGGAGTGTGAAAAAAAACCCGCGAAAACACAGAAAATGCATTCGAAAATGAGGAAAAAAATGAAAATCGAATTACAAACAATGAAACATAGAGAATGTAAGTTTAAAAGCTATGCGCAGTTACCAGATGAAATTACATATCTAAAGATAACAATAGCTCGATTAAAAGAACACGATCGATTCCAAAATTTAAGATTATCTTATAGCTGGTTAATAATGACCGTTATTTCAGCCTGAGTTATTGGTGAAACCGGATAGTGGAATCAATCCTGGTTATTCCAGGTAATTGAATGAACAACTCTATGAATAGTGTCGTCCAAAGGTCCAGGGAGCTCTGCACCCAATCATTTTTCAATCTTAGACTTGTGCCAATCATTGCATTGAGGAAGCTAAAGCAAACTCATTCCTAATCTCGCCTAATTTAATTTTCCCTCTTTTTAGCTTCTGGGGGGGGGGATTAAAACCGAACTACGGTCTGAATGCTTTTCAGATAGTTAAGTATCAAGAATAACTGTGTGATATCTTATGAACACATACAGTAGTTCAAGAGTACACAGAAGGCGGAAGTGCGAATAACAATGATTTCCGTTGAGTTGCCCGCTATTGCGATAAGACACGAGCTTATAGATGTCCTTGCTTTTATGCCGGAATCGACAGAAAAAGAAAGCTATATAAAAGATCAAGAGTGAAGATTCCTTAAGTCTTGATGAAGAAGACAATGTTTTGATTGAATTCAAGGCGCGTTACGGTGGCAGGTGAAGTCGAAAATTGATCATAACCAGATATCTGTGGCGAAAAATCTAGTTTAGAAATCTTTTCCATAAAAAAGAATACACAAACCCCAGACCCACATCAAATTGTCTGTTTGATTACCCAAAGAAAATGGACATCTACAAGAGAATCGCAAAATCTAACTCCAAAGCTTCCTAATTGTTTCCTGCAGTCGTTTAAAGACTTCGTAATTAAATCTTTCTTTCTTACATGATAATATCACATAGTTAAATTTAATCGGTTGGGAATATTTTTCATTTAAATGCCAAATTTAACACACAATTCACATTTTTCTGGCAAGATACTCTGGGATTGCTTTGAGCGTTATAAAAATAAATATTAAGTATCCTAGAATAATCTATTATAGCCCGGAAGAACGCTTAGATTTTGAATAAAAGAAAGTTTCCCGGAACTCTTAAAGAACCAGTGTAATTGAATGTATCAAAATACTTCGGTTTGCACGCGAGAATATTGTGCATGAGAGATTCGGATATGTTGACACGCGCACTTATAAATTTAGCCAACCCTATCTCTAAGACTATCGACTAAAAAAAATAGATTATTTTATAAAGTACTGAAGTTCATTGAGATTTGAATGGTACACAAAATAAAAATAAAAAAAAGCGTACAGTATAGATCTTGAAACGAATCAAAGATTAAAGATACTTTGCAGGCAACATTTCCTGTTGTCTCATTAATTCACTCTTAAATGTAAGGCCGCAATCCTTAATTGAAAATTAAAGAACCATAAAATGGAGTGACCAGAAATTGTATTGTTCGAAGGCACAATGAAGACAGGATAGAGACAATTAACTAAAGGTGATAATATCAGCGTATGCCGACGCATTGAAGACAACCACTAGCGAATCCATGCGTTGAACAGAATTAAAAATTCGTTCATTCCGAAACTCAAGCGAAAATAGTTTCAATTGAAGAAGAATTTTGAGTTAGCTAAGTGAAGAGTTTGATTATTTTGTTTCCGAAATTCAAATAATCTTCTAAAAGTCATGAGATTAGTGATAAATTAATATATATTTATTTTAAAACCTCGTGGTCTCTCAAAACAGAGAATGCATTGGTGCGACTGAGGAGAACCAATATAATTCTGCATATCTCACTGAGGTCATATATAACTTGATGAAAAAAGCCGCCAGAAAAGAAGTTAATTTGATACATATCATAAATCTGATTCGTTCATTTCTTGAGTTCTAATAATTTCAATAAATTTCGAACTGAAGGGTGAACCTGAATATGTAAGGAAACAAGTATCAAAGGAAAACTACCAAATCTATGCTAGTAATCTTTCCTCTTAAATCTAATGAGTAGAGGAATGAGCCGATGCATCCATGATATACCGCACGTTTACGATTAATCAAGTTAATTGATTTCAATCTCACATGTAGGGAGTATGGAAATAAAGTTATCGCATATCAACCTAACAAAGGAGCAAGGTACTTTTGCGCAGGAAGTTACATAAGAAGGCTATAACAATTCCGAAGAACGTATATTGGCAACCGGTTTCTACTTTTAATGGCCAGCACCAGAGAGAAGGGAGAAAGAAACACATTTTATTGACTACACAAGAAAATAATGTGTGTACAATGGGAAGTTTCGGAATGGAGGCAAATAATTGGGCAGCTCTTAAAAATATCTGCTCTTCACACTAGGATTCCATCCCTTTACAACCCTGAGGGTGACTAAGAAGAAACTTTTACGTAAATGAATATCAATAGAATATAATTCTTCGTCGATAAAAATAGGTTTCATTTAAGATGTCCTTGAAATAAAGTATGAATTATGAGACGTTGATTGATGAGATGAGACACCCAGACGTCATAAAATAAAGTAATAAAAGATTTGACGTACGTGTACCATCAAAAGCATGAGTCTGTCACCTGTTCGTGCTCAATTTTAATGAAAATAAAACGCAATTGAAGTTTTCTAATTGATCAGTCTAAAAATTAAAAATTAAAAATGTGTGGAAACCGTTTGCGAATGGCAAATAATTATTTCCCATAATACTATTAAATATTCCTCTGATGATTATCACGAATCATAACCCGGAGAAATATTGTTGCATTAAGAACTGGATTCATACGGTTGTGCCAACGTGAAAACTGTTGTCTTCCGTAATGAACGAGGATTCCCGTTTATTATTTAGCTGATTTAAGAGCTATAAATGGAAACAAGTGAGACGGCTTTCAATAAATACATTTTCAAGTTTAAGGGCTAAGAATCGGAAACGGTTTCCGTTAGCGACAGCCACAGAAGTTCACCTATGAATCAACTGAAGTTTCCGATTACTCAATAACGGTAACTTTCCATGACTACTAATCTTGCGCTTTATTTACGAAGAAGTCGATCGAATTTCACAACCAATAATCTATACGATTCACAAGAGAGAACGAATGTTTCATTCATACGTGAAATATACGGTGGATAGATCTTGAGGTCCTCATTAAAGATTCAAAATTGAAATAAATCTCCAGACACGCCCTTGCAAAAGTAAGTATCTAAATTTTAGTGTTTATGAGCACGTAATATTATTATCAACTTAAAAGTTTGCATCATTGTACATTACCACGGATGAATGAATGCATATTTCATAACTAACGCCTCTATCAACAAACTACATGCATATATATTTGCTTTTTATACTTGTGAAACGATGAGTTGAGATTTGTTGAGAGAGCAGGGAACTTTTCGGCAAAGGATGCATATGCCTGATTTGCATGATTTTGAACTGGGTACAATTAATATTTGTTCGTGTCACCGTAGTTCTACAGGCACACATAACGTGATAGGTGATCGTTGCAATGATAGCATTTAAATATTGCAAATCCGTTCCGAAATCTGTCCATAAGATTTTTTCATTTTTTTTTCCTGTTCAGTAAATAATTTGTCGATACATTTTAGTCGTACCTTAGTTTTAAAACTTGCAAGGGATTTTGAATTCGAACATGTAAAAAATCAAGACAGATGTGAAAACAACGACAAATTTAAAGATTTTACAGCTTCCTTCGACTTTTAGATATGTGCCTTTAAGACCAGGACTGTCTATGTCTATTTAAGTACCCTGCAAGCCGCCTTTCGGCGTGTGGCATGGGGTGCATGATTCATGACTCTGTTTCCCTAGTAGATTACTTTCGCGTACCTTGCACGGCAAAAAAATTAATTTTTGTATCGGTTTGTTCTAGCGTCTATCTCTCTGATCATTCTCGCAGTATCGGAACGGCCTATGTAACATGGTGGAAGCAATATATCGGATACATCATCTCTGAAAATTCTACCTCTAAAAGTATCCAGTAAATTAATCCTTTGTTGAAATCTTCTAACTTCCAAAGATTCCCATCTTGCGCCCTGAAGCATCAGAGTAACGCTCACTGATTTGTCGTAGCCAAGCACTCGCAGTACATTCATCGTGTTTTTAATGCCAATTATGATTCACTTTTATTATCAGATAACAAAATACCATTCGCAGCATCCCTATGGACTAAAAGTCAGAAGAAAAATTAAAACTACTTGTAAGTAATAAAATAGAAGAAAATATCATAATCGATTGAGTCTCCAAATACATTTACCGAAAGATGTTATCTAGCATGTTTCCCCTCTAATTTAAAGTTTCAAAGTTTCAAGTTTACGATGGGAGTACTAGGATAGAATATCTTTCATTCCCTATTAGCGTTAACTGGTATAATACCAGCTGAGATAAAAGCGAACGGCTCATAAAAAGTTATATAACGTGTTTCTTTTTTATATCCGAGAGACAATGACAGAAGCAGGGAAGATAATGAGCAATACAGTGAAAGAATGTTGGACTGCGGAAGAATTAAAACAAGAAAGTGTACTGACGGATTCCGAGAACCAATTGAAGAGAGCTTTTTCTACAGAAAATAGAAAAAAGAGGAGACTCAATCGGGCACAAACTAAGGTGCGATACTACAGAAGAGTTTTCTTTTAGCAATGGGGAAAGGGATGAGTTATAGAGGAAGACCTAGGTNTTTTAGAGAGTCCGTTTACAAATCCAAAATTTAGATGGAACGCTCACGGCGAATACAGCGGTGAGAACGATGCTCGCGACGCGGTAGGGAGCGCCCTTTGTGGCGACGGAGCGTCGTCGGGCGTCGTGGCGCAGAGAACTCGGCGCGCATCTGAATCAATAAGCCGTGGATAAGGGGCTGTGATTGGCGGCCGAAAAAAAAGGGAAGAAAAAATGAATAAGCCGAGAGGGAGTGTGGGGAACAGAGGGATTTGGGTATCCGTAAAAATCTGACCGCTTCTCAACGGGGATTTATACATGCGTTTCCCATTTCGGATTACTGCTTCCTTCATTTAACGAGTTAACCGGCGAACGGTAACTCAGATTACGTTGCGAGTTAAAGTATTGTATTTGGAAAGTTTTTTGTCTCCTCGGTGATCATCATTAACCCATTAAAGGTTAGATGTAAGAAGGTCTAAGAAGTCTCATACTCGGCGTTCGATAATGATTTATTATTATTATTGTTGTTGTTGTTGTCGTTGTTGTTATATTGTATTTGTTGTCGGCAAAATTCTGAGATTATTGCTATTGTTTAATTCTTAATGATCAAATAGATCCTATGTGACATCGAAATGTGCTCTAAATTACTCAAAAGAAAACTCCACGTCTTCCAAAACGTTTTAATCCTAAAAGATTTAATCCCACATCCGTCGATTACGTGAAGGCATTAAAAATTACTTCATCGCTCTAATTCCACCTTGGCACTAAAATAGTGGAAAGGTTGCGTTGCTAAGAGAATGCAAACGTTGATACTGGATTTCATCCAAGAATCCGACAAATCGCCTCCTACACTACGTTTCGCAACGCACAGGAAAGCATATTCGAGAATGGTCTCGAAGGGAGAAGAACTCCGCGCCAAGGCGAGAAAACGTTTTCAAAACAATCTCAAAACATCTCTTGTATTCTTAAACGGTTGAATTTTCAGATTTCATAAGGCAAAAATTGGAATGCTTCATGCAAATGTTTCATTAAAGATGAGATAACAAGTTTATGCTAGATTGAGCGCGAAATTTTCATAGATACAAAATTCATCACGTGATAAAAAGTAAATCACTACACTCTCGATCGTTTGTTATTGAATCACTATACTCTTCCGTTAGTTAATGGAGTTTCCGAGCCATTGATCAAGTGAAAAATTTCCTCGAAAAAGTATTCTCAAGACTTTCACAACATACAGTCAAATTCATATTAACTCCATAGTTGCTATTTGTCTCGACAAATTCAATTCGATTTATCTTTCCCGAATAAAATAAATACACTAACTTTCCATGAGATCTCTGTCTTAGTATTGATTTGAATAATTCACGGTTGTATTTTGATAAATATTACGGACCAATAACTATCACCTAAAACTAAATAATCTCAACAGTTAAGGAAGATTTTTATTCTAGATACCTTAAACTAAAGTATTTTTTATGGATTTTGGAGTAAATTAATTGGAACTCTCAGTGAATGAAGGCAATCAGATCGGCGTTAGATACACTTCAGTGAAGGGGTACTACTATGGTAATTTTTTAACATTTAAATCAAAATAAAGCAATAATAAATCTTATGTTACACAGTAGAGTGTGAGTGTATGTTTGTCCGCCTAAAATTCGAGAACCAGAACTCGCACAACTTTCAAACTTTCGAGGTTTATAAATGTTTTCCCAGATTAGAAAATTTATTTTTCTATCTTTTATTCCTCTAACTGACCCCGGTTCGACTCCTGACCTTTAAAACTGTTTCCATAAGAAATGGACGCAAAGCTCAAATTCACCACTTGCAGGCTTCATTTCTTTTGAAAAATTAAATTAGAAAGAATGGTCGTACGAAATCGAGACAAGCACCAAGAGAAGG